>CAUYQV010033864.1:0-23353 GCA_963574575.1 Galagoides demidoff | reverse complement strand
ATACTCAGTTTTGTTAGGATAAAAAGTTCTGTAGATGTCTGTTAGGTCCATAAGTTGGATAGTTAAATTTAAATCTAAGATTTCTTTGCTCAGCTTCTTTTTGGAGGATCTGTCCAGCACTGCCAAAGGAGTGTTGAAATCTCCCACTATGATGGAGCTGGGAGAGATCAAGCTGCTCATGTCAGTTAGAGTCTCTTTTATAAATTGAGGTGCATTCTGCTTGGGTGCATAGATATTGATAATGGAGATCTCATCATACTGAGTGCTCAGGTTTTTGAGAGGGGGCACTAGCTGCCAGATAAAAGGATTTGGGAATGGTCAATGTCTCAGGTAAATTACTTTCTGACCTCCAACCCTATCAGCCTTGGATAGGGTCAGACTCAAGTTTCCCTGGCTCCTGCACTCCCAGCTGGAAAACGCTGGACTAGCCATGCCTATTCTGGGACATACCTGTCTTGTTGGTCTTATGGGGTCATGATCCTGACTTTGGGTCTGAGCAGGCTCCCAGCATCTGCACCAGATGCATGGCTGCTGGGGTTTCTTTTTTAAAAAGAAAAAGCTGTGAGCTATGATATATGGAGGGTAACAAAGTAAGACTTTGTCTCAAAAAAAAAAAAAGAAGGAATGGGGTGAACAGGTAGAGAAGCGGGGTGGGATGGGGTGTCTGCAGTAGGGGGGAGGGGCTTCAGGAAGCCTGAGATTTGCAGGACTTTGAGTTCTGCTGAGCCAGGCCCGGTAGTGGCTTGAAGGAATGACTCAGTGGAAGATCCTCTTTCAGATCTAAGCTGCATGACCTCAAGCAAGTCTGTAAGATGGGAGGCTGACAGTGCCTCCCTTGAGGGGTCCCATTAAGATAATGCCCCTGGGCCTGGCTCACACCTGTAATCCTAGCACTCTGGGAGGCGGATGAATTGCTTAAGCTCAGGAGTTTGAGACCAACTTGAGCAAGAGGGAGTCCCCGTCTCTAAAAACAGCCCAGCATTGTGGTGGGCGCCTACAGTCCCAGCTACTTGGGAGGCTGAGGCAAGAGAATCACTTGAGCCCAAGAGTTTGAGGTTTTTGTGAGCTATGATGCCACGGCACTATACCGAGGATGGCAAAGTAAGACTTTGTCTCAAAAAAAAAAAACAAAAAAAGATAAAAACAAAAAAAGATAATGCCCCTGTAGGTGCCCAGCAGAGGGCCTGGTCCATTCCTTGGGTTCCTTTATCCTCCCCTCACAGTAAGGAAATATTCCAGGCTCTTCACTCTGGGGAGCATATTGTGGAAAAGGAATCATAGACAGATTGTCAGAAGTGTAGTCGGGGACTTTGAGCCTCACTCACCAATGGACCACCCTATTCCCTGAGAAATGTCCTTCCAGGTGTTATGGCGGGCACCTATAGTCCCAGCTACTTGAGAGGCTGAGGCAAGAAAATTGCTTGAGCCCAAGAGTTTGAGGTTTCTGTGAGCTGTGACAGCATAGCACTCTACTGAGGGTGACAAAGTGAGAGTCTGTCTCAAAAAAAAAAAAAAAAAGAAAGCCATTCACACCCACTCAGACAAAGATACTGCACACCAAATACACACACACATATATAAGCGTGCATGCACACACACACACAGGCCCCACACACTGAAACTCACCTGTGCACACTACACTCTTAGTCAGACACATGATGACAAGAGGGAAATGTCTGACCACAGACTTATTCTTTTCACTTGCTGGGCTGGGTGTGGAGGTGGGGGGACAGTAGATGGGCAGGTCTGCTGCAAACCCCAATCCAGGGAACGAGGAGACATGATAAATTCAGCCTTGAATAAAATAAACCTTGCTGAGGCTGGGTGCAGTGGCTCACACCTGTAATCCTAGCACTCTGGGAGGCCAAGGTGGGTGGATTGCTTGAGCTCACCAGTCTCTACTAAAAATAGAAAAACTGAGGCAAGAGGATAGCTTGAACCTGAGTTTGAGGTTGCTGTGAGCTATTTCGCCATGGCACTCTACCCAGGGCAGCAGCTTGAAACTCTGTCTCAAAAACAAAACAAAAAAAAAATCCAGCCACTGAGAGGGTATGTGGATGCTGAAGGTGACCCACCTTGACTCTCCTGGGGAGAGATTTAATTTAAATGTTCAATTGGGATGAAATGAGGTCTGAGAAATACTGAAGCCTGGCCTGGCCTGTGGTAGGACTGTCTGCCCAGTCACCTGCAGGGGGTGGGGGTGGGGCTGCTACTCCTGCAGGCCTAAGCGATCACTAAAGAAAAGCCCAGTGGTCTTGGGTTGAAGGATGCAAGGAAAATCAGCCAGGAAGGAGAGCAGACACAGGTTGAGGGCTGTGATGCTCATTTGAGGGCTGATTCAAGAGGAAAAACATCTCTAACTCTGTAGCCACACAGGCCCAGATTCAAATCTCAGCTCCCACACCCTCTTGCTGGGTGGCTTCCAGCCTGTCTCATGGTCTCTCTGAGCCTATTGTGTGTCCCTTGCTTTATGAAGATCACTGAGGGGACCTGTTTCTTTTCACTGCATTTAATACTCAGCACAGTGCCTGGCACACATTAGGAGGGCAGTGAATATTTGTTAAAGCAGTGATGCATTAAAGCAACCATGAGATGATGCCAGTTGTGTACCCATCAACTAAGCAAAAATGGAAAAGCTCGATAATAAGGACTGGCAAGGAGATAGGGAAACACATTGTTGAATGCTGTTGCCAGGGGTAAGTGTGCACAGGCCTGCTGGCAGGCACGGGGCAGTGTCTACCAATAGCTAAAGTGCATGTACCAACTTTCTACATATGTGCACAAGGTTTTTTAGGGAGTCTCAGGGCCACCTTGTTTGCAAGAGCAAAAAAATAACTTCTGTGTCCATCCACAGGGAATGGCTAAATGGCCATCCTGAGGAAGGTTCTGCAGTGGTTTTTTTGAGACAGAGTCTTAAGCTGTCACCCTGGGTAGAGTGCTGTGGTGTTACAGCTCACAGTAACCTCTAACTCTTGGGCTTAAGCAATTCTCTTGCCTCAGCCTCCCAAGTAGCTGGGACTACAGGCGCCTGCCATAACACCTGGCTATTTTTTTTTGTTGCCATTGTCATTGTTGTTCTAGCTGACCTGGGCCAGGCCAGGCCTCAAACCTGCCAGCTTCGGTGTATGTGGCCGGTGCCCTATCCACTAAGCTCTGGATGCCACCGGTCCTGCAGTTTTTAAGAAAAAATGGGCTTAATCTATACACATGATCTATGCCGACTGTCAGGGTATTCTGTCAGGTGAAAAGGACAAGAGGGAGAAAGGCAAGGAAGCCCTACACAAAACAACACTACTGTTATGGGTCAAAATGCATGCATGTAAGTGCATAGAGAAAAGGCCTGGAAGGATCAGGACTAAGCTGATTCTTGGGGCTACCCCGGGGGAGGGGAGATATTTTGATTATTTTAATAAGGAGATGAAAAATTAAAGAAAAAAAGAGGAATGAGCATCAATGACATATCCAGTGGCTGCTCGGCAAAGCCTTGTTGAATCTGAGAAGAGACAGTACAGGCCTGCTGAATCTAACATCAGCCTCTCCCTAGGCTTGCTGTCTGGGCAAGGTGACCTAGAAGACCTTCCCCAGAGGGACTCAGCACCCCAGGGCAGGGAGAGGCCAGCCCAGCCTGCTGCCTCCCCCAGATCAGTCCTTCCGGTAACCATCAGGGTTGGGCTGGGACCTGCTTACCCAGCCCCTTACATGCTTCTTTTCTTGAGTCCTCAAACTCAAATTCCTGCCTTCCCATGCCAGGCACTCTCTCTTCCCCTCCCTTGGTGAGATTCCTCTTATCCTTCAAAATTCAGTCAAGAACGACCTCCTCCCCCAACCTGCGCTCCACCTGGTACTACTTGTTACATGGAGACAAAGAGCCTGAAGGAACATTCTGGTCAAGTCTCCCCGGGACTAGCCTGTCCACTGGCTCATGTCATCGCTCCCTGGTCTTCCAGACCCCTAGCTTGGACCTGGTGCCCCAGCTGGGCACCCTTTCCCCACCTAAACACATGATGTTTTCAGGATTAGGAGAGACCGTCCACCCCACACAACAAAGCAACCTCTCTTGACTGAGGCCTTCAGGATGGTTTTCACCAAGCCCTAGGGCACCCTGAAACACCTTCATTAAGCACCATCCGCTGCTCAAGCCACACTTTCCTCTTAGAGAAATGGCAGTGCACAATTTCCAATTCACGGGACCACAGGAGAGATGAAATAAAATAATACACAGCAAAGATGATCTTTGGAAGGCCTCTCCTAATCCTGAAAATATCATGTGTTTAGGTGGGGGAAGGGTGCCCAGCTGGGGCACCAGGTCCAAGCTAGAGGTCTGGAAGACCAGGGAGCAATGACATGAGCCAGTGGACAGGCCAGTCCCCGGGAGACTTGACCAGAATGTTCCTTCAGGCTCCCCTGGCCTGCAGCAGGGGCTCAGCAAATGGAGATGTTTCCCAGGGTCTCCAGGGACTGAGGACTGACCCAGAACTTGGGTATGGACTCCCCAGGCAGTGAGTTCTCTTTCCAAAATCTGAATGTCCCAGATGTTCCCTAAGACAATCTTTGTTCCCATTTCAGGGGGTGGTGTAGGGATACCTGAGGGGTCAAGAACAGTCAGGAGGTGTGTCCCAAGGCCACTAAGGTAGCTACTGTGGCTAAATGTTGTCCCACAGGCCAGCTGCCAGAGGTCTTTCTATGATGGCTCCTGCGCTTGGATGGTTGTCTCACCCTTTCAGAGTAAAATCCAAACCCTTCTCACGGCCCAACAAGCCTCCTCCTGATTGCCCAGACGTCTGCAAGCCTCTACATTCATTTCCTTGCTCTCTAAACCAACTACAGCCCTCTCCTTTCTGATCTGCATGCACGCCAGTCACCCTCACCACAGGGCCTTTGCACTGGCTATTCTCTCTACCTGGGGTCCTCTTCACCCCACTTTTAGAAAGATCTCATTGCCAATGTCACTTCCTCCAAAAGGCTTTCCTAACTGCCTTATCGCACCCCACAAACACTTGATCCCTCCATTCTGTTTATTTCCTACACAGCACTTAGCCGGATCTGAACTGGTGTGTGAATTTATTGACCCCTCTACATCTGCTTGAAGACCCCTGAGTCCCCAGTGCCTGGCACACAGTAGGCACTCAATAAATACCTGCTGAATAAAATTTAAATACTGAAGAAGTGAAATACATGTCACTACCCCTTCTAAGTAAGGAAACTGAGGCACAGAGAAACTAAGAAGCTTGCTCCAGGTTATACACTTAGGAAGTGACAGATTTAAATCCAAACCAGAGAATAACAGAATTGACAATATGAGCCCCACAGAGGGATCCCAGGGGCACAGACTCCCACAGGAAGCTTTCCTGCCCATGCATACAGGAAAAGGAGGGCTGAGGAGTGCTGGAGGCAGAGGGCAATTTCAGGATTACATGCCATGACCAGGTCTACTTTTCCCAGCAGGATGTCACCAAAGCTGGAAAGAGAAACTGAAAAACTGAGCTCCATGGGCCATGACCTTCACCCTCCCTAGTTGTTAACTGGGCCCCTCACTTCTAGGATACCAGGAGAGTGTGGTAGACAACTATCCCACCCTGGCTGTTGTCTAGAAAGTTGTGGAAATAGAGCTGATTCGTTTGCCCTGTGATAAGAAGTCACATGTACTGGGCGGCACCTGTGGCTCAGTGGGTAAGGTGCCGGCCCCATATACTGAGGGTGGCAGGTTCAAACCCTGCCCCAGCCAAATTGCAACAAAAAAATAGCCAGGCATTGTGGTGGGTGCCTGTAGTCCCAGCTGCTCAGGAGGCTGAGGCAGGAGAATCGCCTAAGCCCAGGAGTGGGAGGTTGCTGTGAGCTGTGCTGTGACACCACAGTGTTCTACCGAGGGTCATAAAGTGAGACTCTGTCTTAAAAAAAAAAAAAGTCACATGTGCCGAGCACTTACTCTGGGCCTGGCACTTTGCTGTGGGCTTTGCATGTGTTGCTACAGTGTGAGGTACAAAGCATCTGATGCCTGCTTTGCAGATGGGGCAAACGAAGGCCCCTTAGGGCAAATCACTTGCCCGAGGACACACAGCTGGGAAGAAGGTCTGGAGTCAGAACCTGGCCCTATCTTGCTGTGGCGTCTGTGTTCCCAAGGACTCCACACCTCCTGGCTTCCTGCCAGCTGGCATCCAGCCTGCCAGGGAGAAGGCCCAGAAGCAGATGCTTGTCAATCAGCACATTTCCTTTTTCTCTTTAGGCATCTGGATTTAGTTTCATTTTGAACTCAGGACTTCAGAAAATGAAACCACAGTTATACACGGTGGTCATTGGTGGCCACGTGTGCCTCCTTAATCTCCCCAAAGCCCTGCTCCTCCTCCTCCTTTTCCTCCTCTTCCTCCCCCTGCCATGCCTTCTCTGGCCTGTGCTCCTTGGGGAAATACTCCTAAAATGGACAGGAGGGATGAAGCCACATGCCTTCAGGCACTGCCACACCCACAGGCACTCTCGGGAGAACAGTAGCAGCAGCAGCAGTGAACACCTACTGAATGCTTACTATATAGCAGAGCCTCTTCCAAGCACCTGGCCACAGTTACCCATTTAATCCCCATCACAATCCTGCAAGGATTATCCCCATTTTGCAGATGAAGATCCCAGGGCAGAGGTTAATCACATGCTTAAAGTCAGAGAATAGAAAGTTACAGAGTTAGAATTGGGTTTGAGTCCAAAGTCTGGCTTTTAATTACACACACACACACACATATATGTATATTTGTATATACGTACATATGCATTTCCTTTTTTTTTGGAAAGGGTCTCACTCTGTCACCTGGGCTAGAGTGCATTGGCCTAGTCATAGCTCAGTGCAGCCCCAAACTCTTGGGCTCAAATGTTCTTCCTGCTTCAGCCTCCCAAGTAGCTGGGAGTACAAGTGCATGCCACCATGCCCAGCTAATTTCCCCCCCTATTTTTTATAGAGGTGGAGTTTTGCTATATTGCTCAGTCTAGCCTCAAACTCCTGGCCTCAAGCAATCCTCCTGCATTAGCCTCCCAAAGTGCTGGGATGACAGGCATGAGTCGGAGTACCTGGCCTTTGTATTTTATCAATCCTCCACCACGGGTGTGGCCCCCAGCGGGTGCTCAGTCAGTATCTCTAGAATGAGCACAAGCACTTGATTTCTGGTGCATGCCTGGCTACACATCACTGACTGACACACGTGTGCATGCACGCACAAGATCCAAAAACAGCCACATCAGCGACTGCCACCAGCCCTAGACACAAAGGGAGCTGATAGGTCCTAAGCCAGGCTGATTCTGGAGGAACCCTAGCATTCTGGGGCTGAAGAGGTGGGAAGAAGGACCCGGCACCAGAGCTTCAGGAAGAGGAGCCATCTGGGCTGCATCAGACTGTCGTCTGTAGAGGGCGGTGTGTGCCAGCGTGAGGTGGGTCACCAAGTCTCCCCTCAACACCCCCCCCCCCCAGTGATGAATCTTTTGTGTGCCCCTTGATTCTTGGGCTCCCTACCCGCTTCCATTCAAAAATACACTCCCTAGCCAGGACCTGCTCTGTGGCTTTCCGAGACAGAGCACTAAATCACACATGTGTACAAATTATAGCCCTGACCAACTCCCCCTTCCATCCCAAGCGGCGGGATGGGTGGATAAGAGGGGACGGTGTGAAGGGCAGGTGCTGGATGGAGCAGCAGGAAGGGAACCTGTAAGGTAGGAGGAGGGCGAGGGGAGGGCAAGTACAGTTGCTTTTTTGGTCACCACATCTGCAAATGCACCATTTTTGCATCACTCTCCAAAGTGCGTCTGGAAGCACCCGGCTGCTTTTCTCCCCAAAATGAGAATGGGCAGGTGGGAACCAGGTCCAGAGCTTCCAATCTGCCAGCCACCGAATATCACAGCCCCTCCCCAGGCCTCGGTTTCCCAGCGATCCTGCAGTGGAAAAACAGGGGGAGCGGTAGAGGCCGCCGGGGACCTTGTGCTGCCCCGCCCGGTTTCCGAGGAACTCAGCCCGGAGGAGTTGAGGCGCCCCTCCCGCCCCGCCGAAGGGTTCTTCTGAAGCCTGTGGTCAGGCCGCCGCTTCCTGGGAAGCGCAAGCCAAGACCAGAAGCAGCAGTCTGCCCAGGCTCTGGGACTACGAGGGGCGGGAGCAGTCCTGAGGTGTCCGGGACCGCCACCCCCCGCTCTAGACCTTCGAGGCGGCGACAGACAAAGCTGGGACTGGGAGCGGGTGTAGGGATCAGGTCGGATCTCAGGGTCTGCGGGGTACCTCCTGGGGATTCCTGGAGGGATCCGACTGGAGGGGAGTAGAGGAGAGCTCTGACCCAGATGGGTGTGGAGACTCCTGGAGAGGAGGTGGGTTTCATGGCCAGTCCAAAGAATCCCTAAGAGCCGGGCTGCAGAAATCCCGGACCCAAGGGAACAGGGGTAAAAATGCTGTCTCCAGGTCCGAAGGGGACGTCCAGGAAATGGCCGGAAGGTTCAGGGTCCGGGCCAGCGCCCCCAGCTGCAGCGGCGTTAGGACAGGTACTAGACAAAATCGGGGTATCAGGGTCCCGGTGAGCTCAATTAGGTACAGGGAGGACTAGCTCCGCGGCGGAAAAAGAAACTGAAAGTATACCGCTGGGGGGCGGGGCTATACGGGGTGGGGCTCCGCTGCTGGACCCCGCCCCTCTCTGGCTATTTAAAAGACCCGTGCAGGGGCGGGCGCCGAGCAGAGCGAGCTGCGGCCGTGGCAGCTGCACGGCTCCCGCCCTCGGAGCATGCGCGAGAGCCGCCCCGGAGCCCCCCGGAGCCCCGCCGCCCCGCCCGCGGCGCCCCGCCGCCAGGTGAGCCGGTCACTGGGCAAGGAGGCGGGAGGGAGAAGAGAGGAAAAGGGCCGGCAGCCGGGAGCGTGATCCCGGCTGGCTTGTTGCCTGTGTGGTGGGGACGCAGCCGCCAGGCCTCGAGACCCCGCCGGCCGCGTGCCGGCAGCCCCCAGCTCGCGGAATACCCGCAGTGTAGTTTTTCTGCTGCCCTATCTCCTAAACCGGGCGCCAGTTGCGGCTTGGCCAGCAGGCGGCGGCCGCGGGGCGGCGAGCCGAGGCCGGGACGGCAGGAGTCTGAGCGGGCTGCTCTCGGGTACCTCCACGCCCCCCTCTCAGCTACCCGGAGGTGGACCCCGCCCCCTGAACTCCCACTGCCTGGAAGGGCTCGGCGGACCACAGAGACCCATTTTCTTAGATGACCCCCTACTCCTCCCGCGCTGCTTAGCGGCCGCTCACTTGCCCAGCCCCGGGCTCAGCGGGACGCTTTGGCTCACTGCCTGTGTCTCCCCATCAGCGCAACCCCGGACGCTATGGCCCACCCCTCCGGCTGGCCCCTCGAGTAGGATGGTAGCACACAACCAGGTGGCAGCTGACAATGCAATCTCCACGGCACCAGAGCCCCGACGGCGGCCAGAGCCTTCCTCCTCGTCTTCCTCCTCCTCTCCCGCGGCCCCAGCGCGCCCGCGGCCCTGCCTGGCGGTACCTACACCGGCCCCTGGCGACACACACTTCCGCACGTTCCGCTCCCAGGCGGATTACCGGCGCATCACACGCACCAGCGCGCTCCTCGACGCCTGCGGCTTCTACTGGGGGCCCCTGAGTGTGCACGGGGCACATGAGCGGCTGCGCGCGGAGCCCGTGGGCACCTTCCTGGTGCGTGACAGCCGCCAGCGGAACTGCTTCTTCACTCTCAGCGTGAAAATGGCCTCAGGCCCCACGAGCATCCGCGTACACTTTCAGGCTGGCCGCTTCCACCTGGACGGCAGCCGCGAGAGCTTCGACTGCCTCTTCGAGCTGCTGGAGCACTACGTGGCGGCGCCGCGTCGCATGCTGGGGACCCCGCTGCGCCAGCGCCGCGTGCGGCCGCTGCAGGAGCTGTGCCGCCAGCGCATCGTGGCCACTGTGGGCCGTGAGAACCTGGCGCGCATCCCTCTCAACCCCGTCCTCCGAGACTACCTGAGCTCCTTCCCCTTCCAGATCTGATCGCCAGCGCCCACCATGCACACAGCATTAACTGGGGCGCCTTTTTGTTTTCTATTATTAATTATTATTATTTGACTGGAACCACATGGGGGCCCTCCCTGCCTGGTTTGGAGGGAGCGGGTGTGGGAGCGAGATGCCTCCCTCTCTCAGCTGGAGAGGAGGCCTCCGTCCGACCTCTCCTCACCTCTTAGGGGGATGCTTCCCTCCTGGTGTTCCCTCTGGGTCCCCCTGGACGTTGTAGCATCTTAACTGTATCTGGGCCAGGACCTGAACCCACACCTCCTACCTCCTCATGTTTACATACACCAAATATCTTTGCACAAACCAGGGGTTGGGGGAGGGTCTCTGGCTTTATTTTTCTGCTGTGCAGAATCCTATTTTATATTTTTTACAGCCAGTTTGGGTAATAAACTTTATTATGAAAGTTTTTTAAAAAGAAAAAAAAGTTTTCTAAAGCCTGCGCTTTGGCCAGAAGTTTTTCTTCGTTCTGAACGTGTCCAAAGGAGAAGGGTCCTAAGGCCAGTCTTCAGCTGGAGGTGGTGTGGGTGGCGTGTCTGTGTGGCATCCTGCACAGTTCCACCTAGGACTGCCCTGGAGAAGAGCCAGGGGTCTAGTTTTGGTGTGTGCTGGTTAAGATAGCTCATGTTTGAGTAGCTATTGTGTGGCAGCCCCTATTCTTTGTTTTATACGCTTAAATTTACTTAATTGTATATAGATACACCTCTGTTAAGTACAGGATCTTACCCTGTTTTATAGAATAGAAAACCCAGTCATGGGTAAATTTGTGTGTGTGCACCCCTCCACCCCTGTTGATACTCAAGCCTTTTTTTGGCTGTCCACCCAGAATCTGTTTGAAATGGATGACAGAGAGGAAACTTCTTTGATTCTGTGACCTCAGCAACTTCCAGGAAGAAGGTGGGGGCTGGGGTGGGGGCTTGGTGAGTTTTTGGAAGGAAGAGTGGCGCATTCCGAAACTCCATCAATCAAGGGAGACGCTCAGTTCACATGGGATGGGGATACAAGGCTGGGTCTGACTTCCTCGCCCCCTCCACCCCCCCGCCTGTTCTGTCTTCTGTACTTTTTGGTGAACACAAAACTTGGAGCCAGAAAGAGGCTTTGTGGTCTGTGGTGGCAGGAGCGCCCTGCTGGTGGCTGTGGGCAATTCCCTTTGCCTCCCTGAACCTCCACTTCTACCTCTAAAATGGACCACTTTCTGTGCATGATTGGGGGAGGGCGGTGATGTTTTCAGGAGCCAGGGGAGGAAAGGGTCACTGCAGGATGTTTGTGAGGCTGCCCATGGCATGAGAAGGTGCCCGGGATATGGGTTTTATGGCTGCTCCTGTGTCTGTGGCCAGCCTGACCGATGAGCCATGCTGGGAATTCACTGCTGAGCACACGGTGAATTGAGTTATTTTCAGGCTTAGGGTTAAGCAGCCTTGTGGATGGGTCACACTTAATCTTTAGAAGTTAGAAGGGTCCTCTGCAGCCTTGGACACACTGATAATGGAGTGTGCTAATGTTTAATAATACCTTTCAGACTTGAAAGTGTAACATAAAATTAACTGGATGGTTTAAGAGCTGGAGCTGCCCAGGCTTGTCATAGTTAATAAATAGGTTCCAGGCTCCAAGGGAAGGGAAGGATGGCCAGAGAGATTTAGGGTCTCAGCGCTCTGGCAGCTTCATCCTTTATGAGGTGGAGGTGGGAGGAAAGGGGGCGATGTCTTGTCTTCATCCCTAAAGAATCTCTGCATTTTCTTTTTAAGCAGCCCCTGCCCTTCCTTCTGCCTTGTATGGATTAGTGAGGTCCTGTGCTTGTTCGGTCTATAGCTCCTACTGCTACCATCATCCAGCCCTGGACAGTGCTTGGGGATCAGGTTATAATGTTATTTAAGCCACAGACCCTTAGTGACTGTTGGCTGTGTGCTGGGCCCTGTGCTGCCCTGTTTAGGCCTCCCAGCCCCTCCCTCATTTTACTGATGGAAAAACAGGCCCAGATAGGTCAAGAAAGGCACACAGCAAGGGTGGAGCCAGATTTCTTAACCTCCTTCAGGACTGCTTCAGAGGCTGGGCCCACTATGCAACAGGAGGCTCTGACGGTCATAGTAATAATAGCAGTAGCTATTGACATTTACACATGGCACTCACTGTGCAGGTGCCATTCCAAGTTCAAGCATTTGGCCTTAGGATTTAGGTGCTATCATGCTATCAATAACCCATTTTATAGATGGGGAAATAGGCCCTCCTCTAAAGAAGGGTGAATTAGCAGGTAGTTTGTAATATGCTTTTTCCTCCTTTGAAAAAAGCATAAAATTTTTATTTTCTTTTTCCTTTTATTTATTTATATATTTATTTATTTATTTGAGACAGAGTCTCACTTTGTTGCCCTCTGGAGAGTGCTGTGGCATCACAGTTCACAGTAACCTCAAACTCTTTGGGCTCAAATGATCCTCTTGCCTCAGCCTTCCCAGTAGCTGAGACTACAGGCGTCCACCACAACTTCTGGCTTATTTTTAGAGATAGGGTCTCACTCTTGCTCAGTCTTGTCTCGAACCCATGAGCTCAGGCAATCCACCCGCCTTGGCCTCCCAGAGTGCTAGGATTACAGACCAGAGCCACTGAGCCGGGCCTAAAAATCTTATTTTCATTCCACAATTGGTGGATACCCAAACTCACTCCCCTTATAAAACCTGAAGCACAACAGCCAAGAATGAAGGCTCTGTTCACACTCTCCAGAGTGGGCCCCTTCTTCCCTTCATGAGTCATTTGGAAAAAAAAAAAATCTATACTAACATATGTACAGTGACCTAAAAGCCCCCGGGAAATGCACTCCAGGACCCATGTGACTGAAATCTTGTGCAGGCACCAATGTAGGGGAAAAAAACCGTGTGTGTGTGTGTGTGTGTGTGTGTGTGTGTGTGTGTGTGTGTGTGTGTGTCTTCCCGAGTGCAGATTCTCTATGTCTCTCAAACCTCAGCTTCATGATTCAGCAGTGCTGACGTCAATTTACAAGAATGAAAAGTGAGAGGAGGGTTTGTGTGTGTCAGAGCCCGAGTCGGGGGCCCAGGCACGGGTGGTGAGGCTGCCTCCCCACTGGGCGTAGGTGAGTTAGAGCAGCCTGGGCACAACATGGAAGGAGCAGCTCTTTGGAATGACAGACTGTGCAGGTGCACAAACAGCGCTGGGCCAGCATCAAAGCCACCCCTGAACTGGAGACTCAGATGAAGAAATGGAAGCTCAGAGAAGTGCAGTCATCTGCTCAAGTCACAAATTTCAAAAGTGACTTGTACCAGGTCCATCCCTCCTGCCCTAAACAGGATGGGTTTCCTGTGGAGGGGGGAGTGGGGAGAGGGAGGAACCCTGTGGCAATGCATATTCCCAGATCTCCCTTCAGCTTCCTGATCAGGTGCTGTTACTCTCCCAAGGGGCACAGACAGGCTCTTCTATCAGGCAATGGGCACAAAGCACTTAGCACAGACTGTGGCATGCGGCAGGTGCTAAATACACCTCTGAATGATAAAGTGCTCAATAAATGAGGTTCAGATAACATGCACTGACTGAGTGCCCACTATTATTCTAAGCCCAAGGATACAGGAATGAACATAATGGAGAGTGGTCCCTGCTCTCACAGAATTCACATTCAGGGCCTTAGACAGTAGATATGAAATAAAGTCACAAGCACATTCTAAGAACATAGTGACAGGGTTCAGATGAAAACTCAACAGGGTGGTTGAACAGAGGGTGGGGCTGGTTTACAGAGAGGAAAGCTCCTCTGAGGTGAGATCGTGCCTAGAAAGACCAGGGAGCCAGCCAGGTGAGGGAGGTGTTCCAGGCAGGGCTGGCGGCTAGGCCGGGCCCAGGAGGAGGAGAGGAGGTAGGGGTGGGCAGGGGCCTGAGCACTTGGGGCCCTGTGGGCGAAGGTGACAAGTGTGGATTGGAAGTTTGTTTGGAAGTTTGGAGCGGGGGCCTCCTCAGCTGCTGGGTGGAGATGGACTGAGGCTTCCTGCCCCATGTGTAGGTTTGTGGGGGCAGCAGTTCATTCCCCGCCAGACCCCTCAGCTCTAGCCAACCAGGCCACAGCAAGGGAAAGCCTCAGCCCCCTGCCCCCTACTGGCAGAATGCTGGACCCAGTGTTAGCCAGGCCTCAAACAGGCCTCAGGTCTGAGCAGGCCCCAGTGTGTGGGCTCCCAGACCCCAGCAAAGGCTTCTTGGGGCATGCTCCCCTGTGCTGGGTGGAGCCCCTCCACTTTGGGGAAGGCCACACGGGACCTGAAAGGGGGTGGATGGGACTAACAGAGAGGGTGTAGCCAGGTTCACCTGGATGCCTGCTTTGGAGCCCCTTCTACTAGGCTCCCACTGCATCTCAGGGCTCAGAGCTTCAGGAATAACTGTGGGCTTGGCCTAATTGGAGGGTCTCAAGGTCCCTCAGAGAGGAAAGCACAGTTTTCATCCAAGCAGATTCACATTGGGATAACGATGCCCAATGTGGGCATTCAGACTACCTCTCCCATCCTGGCCCTGGGACCCGACAAACACCCCTTGTGGGAAACCTGGGTTCCAGGCTCTGCATGGCTGTAAGGTGCCAATGTGATAGCACATGCCCGCCTCCTCTCCCTACACTAGTGGGGGTCCAGTCTGCCACCGTTGGACCCCCATGGCCCAGAAGACCCAGGAGTCTGGCTGAGACACACACCCACCCCCTCCTGCCTTGGTGTGTGTCCTGGGTGCCATTTGTGCCTGGGCAGCATAGGGGGTATACTGGTTAGCAGAGTTAGCATCACCCCCATACCACTGGGCACTCTCAGACCCCCACATGCAGCACCAGTGATGTTCCTGTCCGTCTCCTACCCTGCCATCTCAACCCTGCTAGGTCCTGCTCAGCTCAGCCCCTCTTGCCTCTGCGAGGTCCCAGCTCTACCCATCACATCCTGCCCACTGATTCTCGGCATTCTCCACTACCAAGAGGCCTGGGGAGGGCATGTCCCAAGTGAATGCCTGGCCAAGTTGGTAATTGCAAGCCCTCCCCCAAGTGCCCAGCCTTTCCTCCCTGCCTACCCCACCTCACACAGCCCCAAGGTCTTGAACCTCTCTTCCTCTGGTGGAAATGCAGCTAATAACCACCCTCCCTGGGGGCAAAGTTAAAGGAAGGGAATCTGAAAGTGTGGAACACCCAGTGGGTGTGATGGGTGGCCACTGATTGGGATCAACCACCTCTGCTTCTCAATTCTTGCATTGTTGCTGCTTTAAAATAATGCCATTTACTGAGCACCTAATGGGTGTTAACATTTCACCAGGATGTGTCATGAGAAAACTGAGACTCAGAAAGGCAACAAAATTATCTCCATTGGATGCGTGAAAGGCAGGGCCAGAATTTGGCCCACACACTTCTGATGCCAAAGCTCACAATCTTATTACTCACTCCAGTGCTCAATGGGCCGCAGGCTCATGCTTCATTTTGGATACCTAGGGTCGCCCATTTGGAGCCAGCCAAAGCTCAAAGCATCTCACTCAGCCCAGAAGGCCAGTGGGTTGGTGACCTCTGCAAGGCTGCTTAAGAATTCAGCCCAGGACAGTTGCCAGGACTGCTTGGTCAAAAGAAGCCCTGGGGAATGCTCTGGGGCAGCAGCCCGCAGCCTGGCAGCTGGGCAGTAGGGGTAGTTGGAGAGCATGAATGCAAATGATAGACTAAATAGCAGGATCCTATGTAAGGGCAGGGCTATGTAATGGCTGACCGCACCTGGGGACCTGCAGTGGTCTGTGCAGTGAGCAGAGACAAGGCAGAGAAGAGGGGCGGGTAAGGCCTAGGTAAATCAGCCTCGGAGGGCCTCTCCCCACTGCTGTTTCTGTCAGGGAGGCAGCACGGAGCAGGGGCCCAAAACCTAGATTCAAGTCCTGATGGCTAGTGACTGGTGGCTTTGTTTATATAACCACCCGCTCTGCTTTGCTTCAGACAGGTTATGAGGATTAAATAAGTGGAAAGAAAACGGATCTTCACCTAAATATAGGAACTGTAATAATAATTACTTTGCATCATGCCAGCTGCCCCAGCTGATTTGAATCAGGATGACCATGAAGACAGACCATGCCTCACATGTAACTAATAACAGCAGTGACTACCAGGTGGCCCATGTCCAATGGTCACTAGAAGCTAGGCTAGACATTGTTCTAAGTAATTCATGCCTAGTGTCCCCTTCAATCCTCACAAGAGCTATATGAAATAAGGATAATTATTATTATCCACATTTTGCAGATAGGAAGAGTAGTGGCCAGGGTCACACTGCAGGAAGAACCTGACGGGAGCTGAATTCAAACACAGGAGGCCTGAACCTCTGGGCATTCCTTCATTTTGTTCTCTAAACTGAGGCTGTCTGATATCAGTCACTGGAGCTCCATTTCTATGTTTTTTTGCCAGATCTATCTAAACTCAGCTGTTCTGATACTCAGTTAATATTTTTTTCAAATCTAGTCACTTGGTTTCCTTAAGTAAATTTTATTTCAAGGGAAATGCCCTATGTGAAAAGCCAGAATCACCTGCCACCAGGAGGTGAGCCTTCAACAAGCAATTAAACCCCATGTTAGTTTCTAGCTCGGTACTGATATCTTGCTCTGTTCTGGGTGAAAGATCTATTCTGTGTCTGGTGGTGGTGGTGGAGGTTGGGGAGGAGGAGGAAAGAGAGAGGGAGATTACCAAATGTTAAAGAGGTGTGGAAGACACAATAGCACCGATATGAGCAAAAAGACCACAAGGGAAAGAATATAGGAAAGCCCTGTTTCTAGAGGAGGGAGGGGTTCTCAGTGTTTTATAGAAGAGTCCCAACATTCCATCTAAAACCATCGGGGCACCTGTCTAGTGCGTGGGCAGTACTGCCCAGCTTGGCTGCCAGCTGCTTTGTGGACTAGCTGTCCCTTCACTCATTCTAACTCTCAGTTTCCTCACCTGATAAATGGGGCAGGCAATCGGAGATCACAGGGCACGGAGGATTAAAAGGAAGTGATTATAAATAGTCAACACAGAGAACGGGCTCCAGAATAGGGACAATGTCCCCTGAACAGGCTGGCACTAAGTCAAGGGGCCCAGCTTGGGCCACTGAAAAGGAAACCCCAACAGGCCCAGCCCTGGGTGCCTTGATGCCTTTTGTCTCACCCTTGCCAAGTCCCCTCCTCGTTAGCCTCTTGACAAGAAAGGCCACAGTTCCCAGAAGGTGGGTCAGAGTGAAACCACCTCAGGTACAGCCTGGAGGGGCCTACAGGGCTCCCCGAGCTGAAGGGAGGAGGGTGTGGGGGAGAGGAGAAGGCACACTTGAGCCTTACAGCAGAATCCTCTTCTCTGTTTCAGAGGGAGAAACTGAGGACCAGAGTTATGGGCTCTTTGCAGGCATTAGGAGGGAACTGGGTGGGACCATGCAAACAGCAAAATTAATCACCCACCCTCAGGCACACCCCCCTCAGTTTCCATTACAAGTGAGTATCACTGTCAGATCTCCTGTGTCTGGCACTTTCTAGATAGGCACCACCATTGTCTAGTTTTACAGGCAGGGAGCTGAGGCCAGGAGAGGTTAAATTTCTTGTTCATGGTCTTAGTTTACTACAAGTAGTAGAGGCAATATTTGAATCAAGCAAGGTGACCACAGAGTGTTCCAGGGCTCTCAACTGCCAGACACTGAAAAACAAACAAATGAACAAACAAACAAAAAAATCCTTTTCCCATGAGATTTGAGGCCTCTTATCACCTGGCCTTGTGTATATTTCCAGCCCACATCATTTCTACCATTCCCTGCATCTGCTCTTGACATCCTAAATTTCTCATGGTTCCTTAGGCCTTTAAAGTTCCCTCGGGAAAGCCTGTGATGTTTTCCTCACTTCCTCCTCACTTGGAAAACTCCTATTCAACTTGCAAAACCCAACTCAGCCACTATCTTCCATAGGAAGACCTCTTGATCCTCTCTCCCACATGGAGTACAGATGATAGGCTAATCTGAAGAGCCATGGAGAGAGAGAGAGAGAGAGAGAGACTGAACTAGGGCCCATAGGTGGAGGAGACACTAACACAGCCTTTCCCTCCCCTATGGTAGGTATGAGACCAGCCCAGACTCCTTAATGGTTATTATTAGTTACATGTTTATTTCAGTGTGTATTAGAGGGAAATCTACCACACAAAACCTGAGATGTTATGGCCAGTATTTTCTGCAACAACAGTAATGTAGGTATTTAGATTTTTTTTAAGTTGTTGGGTAAGGTGACCAGATTTTAACATTGGTAAAGTGGGACACCATTGATGGGGGGGGGGTTCTTAATTAAAAATTTGGTCTATATGGAGCAACAAAAATTTTCATAGAACACAAAAATAGTATTGTAATTTTTTGTTTAATTTCAACATAAGTACAATTTACAAATATAATACATTAAAAATTATGTATAGTATTTTATTCTTTGGCATAGTTCTCATTTGAGTGAATTTTTTTTTTTTAAGTTTACTTAACTTCATTTTTTTTTTTATTTTTTTATTTTTTTTTTATTAATTGATTTCTGTGTACATTGATGCCAACATGGGTTACATTGTGCTGTTTCATATACAATTTGAAACATCTTCATCCAGCTGGTTAACATAACTTTCATATCATTTGGTTAATCATGTGTATCAACACATTCACATTCTAGTTCTAGAAAAGTTCACTTGTACCCTTGTTAGACAGCTTTTTTTTTTTTAACAAAATGTTATTCTTATTTGTAAAAGGAAACATCATCACACTGTTTGGTGTCTGCGGTATGATACAGTGAGCACATTGTCGGTGAACTGCTGTATCACAGAACCTGTTTTATTAAAAATGGAATTAATAATATCAAGTTCTGAAACTAGTAATATTATGGGCTATGAGTCAATATAAAGACATTTAAAACACCAACAGAAAAAGTAAATGCACTTTGGGGTATGAAAATACCACAATTTGTAAAAGGTAGTCTTACAGGTGGCCTAAGTGAGTGGGACAACACTTCACTGAAAGTAATTTTAATGTTGTCCTAGGACAGATGGCAATGAATGATTTAATCAATATATCTGAGAGTTTGAAAGTCTGCTGGCCAATCCAATTTTCCAAGTGGTTAGTTATTATATATTGTCATGTGTGCCTTCAAATCAAAGGTAAGAAACTGGTCTTTTTGAACTATGTAATGAACTGTCAGATCTAGAGGGATTATATACTATGAATTAAGACATTTTGGTGGGTACTTACAAGATAAAGTAATATTCTTATCAAAAAGTGGGTAAAATACATATTAAAATTTGTAAAATTCATTTGGGTACAAATAAAGAAGATAATATAATACAGAATGAAATAAGTATCAGAGGCAATTGAAACAGAGGCAATTGGTTGTACTAGAAAATGGACAAAATCTTTCTATGGATTAGTTGGATAGGTAGATGATACCCATTCACCATACAGTGTGTCCATATGTAAGTTCATGTGCAATTCAAAATAGTTGTCAATTTTAAATAGTTGTCTATTTTAAATTGCACATGAACTTTATGGGCACAATGTATATGTGCTTTCAAGCAAAATAAATCAGAGAATCATGTTAGCACGTGTGCTATTTAGTGTGATACTCCCTAAAAATTCATTAGAATAGAGAAAACCTATTGATTTTTTTTTGTATTTGTCTTATATTTCACCACCTCTTCTAATTTGCTTATTGACTTTCTAATTCTTAAAGTTCCTTGTGTTTTAGAAGAATACCGTCATATCACTTGTACATAGAAATTATTTTTATCTTTTCCAAATTTTATGCTAATTATTTTCTTCCCTTATTGCAATAGCTCTAATCTCAAAACTATTATTGAATAAAAATAGAGGTTATGAGTGGAACTGACTTGTTTTTGGTTTTAGTCAAAGTGACTTTGGTATTTCATGGTTAGAATAAGGATTGCTGCTGATTGTTGGTAAAAAGTCCTTTTGATATTTAAGTTATTCCCTTGTATCTGTTAGGATTAGCTGCTGAGTTCTTTTCGTAGTGGAGTTTCAACATTTATTGACAGAATCATGTACTCTTTCTCTTTTAATTTTTTATGTAATGAGTTAATATTGATAGAATTCCTGGTATTTCATTCTTTTTACCTGTGTGAATCAATCCCTATCAGATTTTAGTATAGTTATTATTTTTAGCTATACTTTTGGGTTCTACTCATTAATATTGATTTTTGTTTTTATATTTATTATTGATATTTATTTATAGCTATCTTTTTATATGCTATCTTTATCCAGTTTTGGTCTTAGGTTTACTAACTTCATAAAATTAATTCATGAACCTTCAGTTTTTTCTCTGTTTTCTGATAGAGTTAAAACAACATTGATATTATCTGTTCTTTAAAGGTCAGATAGGCTCTTTGCCTCTTTGCCTACTTGCCCTGGCAATGGAGGCCCATTTGCTGTCTATGGCAAATGTATCTTGCTCTATAAGCCTATATCTTGCTCTTTCTCTGTAAACTTACCTTTCTCTCCCTCAATAAACTTTGTTTCATGTTTGCCCTTAAAAAAAATTAGATAGAACTGAACTGCTTTTTTAAAAATGGTAGATCTACAAATACTTTTCCAATCTATTATTTATTTATTTATTTATTTTTGGCAGTTTTTGGCTGGGGCTGGGTTTGAACCCACCACCTCCAGTATATGGGACCAGCAGCCTACTCCTTTGAGACACAGGCACCACCCTACTTTTCCAATCTTATCTCTAGTAATTGGTTTAATTAAATTTTCTATTTCATGGGTAAATGTTGGCAACTCCTCTAATGTATAATGTAGGAAATTATACATTATCTTCAGATTTTCAAATTTGATGTTATAGATTTGCATATAAAATTATAATTATTTTAATCACATCTATTTGATCCTATTACTCTTTAATACTCTTGATTTTTTCACTCTGTTTTATGTTTCATATTATTTTTTACTATTAATTTTATTTTGTTGAGCCCCCTTTTCCTTTTTCTTTATTCAAATTTTTATTCTCACACATTTATAATGTTGTTACTTTGGAAAACCTAGTATGTTTTTGCTGCACATTTCATGCTCGCACTCAAAATCCAAAGGTATTTCTCTGCTGCTGAATCCAAATGATAGAATTATACTTCCCACTGAAGCATCCAATTTTCCTATTGCTCCCTGACTTCAGCAGTAGGAAATCTCTATAAATTTTTATGCAAAATCGGGGTAGCTTTTAGCACATAGTGTCAAAATTTGTGGTCTCAGAAAGACAGTGGCTGAGTTGAAAGCTATTTATTTAAAAGCTGCATGTTCTTGTGTGAGTTATTAACCATTGTGTATATCAATTTCTTTATTTGAAAATGAGGCTAAGAATAGTATCAATTTCATAAGGTTGTTAAGAGGATTAAACGAGACACGTAAAGTGCTTAAAGCAATAGACAGCAAGTACTAAGTGCTCAATAAATGCTACCTATGATAATTTAGACATGAATTATATTTGTTCTGAATTTTTGTGTAATTTCATATATATTATTTTACTTTGATTAGTGAAGAGTATCTTGGCTGGGCTCCAGGATGGCAAGTAAAAATAATCTATCTGTTTGATGTTTTTCCTTTCTATGTAACATTCTTTTTATAATATTAAGTATCATGGGAGTTTATAAATTTTATAGGGATGCTTCTAAACATTTGAACATTTTTATTAATAGCATCTGGAACTTGGAGTACCCTTTCACTCTGCAGTGACAGGACTTTATTTAAATTAGAGAAAACCTTCATTATTTCTCTACCTGTTACTTCTCTGTTTCCTTTTCTCATTTTAGAATTCAGTAATGTGTTGTGGCTTTTGGATATGTCCTCCAAAGATATGTTCTTTTCCCCTTATCATTGTCATGTATTGTTTATGTTTTTACTTGATCTTCTGGGCAGCTTATTCAATTTTCAATAGTGACATTCTTTCTTTTGTTTAACTTTATAAATTTTAAAATCATGTTTTTCAATCCCAGAATTATTTTTTCCTGTTTCGATTGTATTCCTTTCAGTTCTGTTATTACTTTTTTGACCAAGATATTTGACTCTTCTCATAGTTCTATTTCAGTCAGAGCTAACATAACTTTTGAAGTGCACAGATGATGGATGTGAATAGTTACCTATGGAAGTAATATAGAAGACTGGCCAAATTTGTAGAATGGAAGACTTCAAGGAATTTCTTTTGGGAGACAGGCAGAACTGGGATTTGATTGAAATCAATTTTGTATTCTGTTTTTTCACTGTATCAACATATTGCCTCATATACTGTTTCTTAGATATACCCAGAGAGTGTATCTCAACGTGAGAGGTTGACCAAAGAATTTCAGAAAGTATCTTTAGACTGCTACCATAATTTATTTATTCTCCCAATATGTCTTCCTCATTCCTTCCAAGTCTCTGATGTTTCACATTACCACAGTGTGCTAGCTACCATTAATGTATGTACATTACCTTAGTTGTAGCTTAAAATAACTAAGCTCAGAAAAAAAAAAAGAAAGAAACAAAAAAGAAAAAAAGAAAAAAAAGAAAATGAAAACCAAAGAAAACTCCCCCAAAACTATGCTCAGAATTTAGTGTTTAGGAGAAATCAGGGTAAAAGCAGATAAACTGGATGAAAATTGTGGCTTGACTAGGAGCTGATAGCATTTCCTAATGAGCTCATCTTGTTTATGGTCCCAAAGGAAACCTCTGAATAGTCAAAAAAAAAAAGAAAATATACAATGATAGGGATGGGATGATAGATACAGAAAACAATTTACTAAACATTGTCATATACTCTCTGACTGGAATCTGGAAAATGCAATTTCTTCTGTTAAAGATGGTTTCTTATTTATTCTAAAAATACTTAATATTGTACTAGAGATTATAAATGTGTACATACATATTTAGATGTGTGCATATATCACAGAATATTATGTCTTAGATATAAACGTATATTTTTGTTTTTCCCTCCCATAATGTTTCTTACTTTTTTTTTCTTATTTCTTATAGCATCACTGTGTACATTAATGCAATCATGGGGTACAGTGTGCTGTTCTCATATACATTTTGAAGTACTCTCATCAAACTGGTTAATATAACCTTCATGTAATTTTCCTAGTTATTGAGTTAAAACATACTCTGCTTTTAGAAAGATTCACTTGTAACCTTGTAAGATAAATCATAGAGGTGACCCCACCAATCTCCCTTCCTCCTTCCTTCACCCCCTCCCCTCCCCCTCCCACCCCCTTCCCATATTCTGAGGCTATAATTAGGTTCTGACATTCCCATAAAAGCTATGAATTAGTTTCAAAGTAAGGCTGTGTACATTGGACACTTTTTCTTCCATTCTTGAGATACTTTGCTAAGAAGAACATTTTCTAATTCCAT
>CAUYQV010033863.1:0-38308 GCA_963574575.1 Galagoides demidoff | reverse complement strand
GGAGCCTCAAGCTATCCCCCTGGGTAGAGTGCCATGGCATCATAGCTCACAGCAACCTCCAACTCCTGGGCTCAAGCGAGTCTCCTGCCTCCGCCTCCCAAGTAGCTGGGACCACAGGCGCCCGCCACAACGCCCGGCCATCTTTTGGTTGCAGCCATCATGGTTGTTTGGTGGGCTCAGGCTGGGAATTCGAACCCGCCACCTTAGGTGTACGTGGCTGGTGCCTTAGCCACTTGAGCCACAGGTGCCGAGCCTACTTCATTGATTTTTAATTTGATTAGTGTTTACAAAGGAGGAGATTTCAACTTTCTTTCTTTTGAATCTCTTTCTATTTCATTACTCGCTCCCCTCCTCTCTCCCTCACACATACACACACAAGAAATCCATCTTTAATAATTATTACAAAGTGTTCTGTGATGGGAAAAGAATGATTTTTAAAATATTATTCATAACTGAATTGCATTAGCAATATAATGTTATGTTATTGAAGTTGTATTTTGGAGGGCGGTACATGGAAGAACAGGGAGTTAGTTACATGTCCAAGGACTAATTATCACTTCCTTGAATAGGCATTGATGGCTGTTCCATTTTAACATAAATTTCAAAACATATTAATGGAAGTATTTACCATAAAAAAATCATTGCAAGTTAACTTTGAAGATGTTTTATAATATTTGCATATGGTGGTTAACCTTCCATTTAAATATATAGTTCATTCATGTAAACATTTTAAAAGCCTAGCTTGGCTAGATATCAAAGTTCATATTATGTGTTTCAATGATCTATTATGCACATAAAAGAATAAAAGTGAATATTGTGTTATTTTTATTCGTTTGCTAGGAAATGCTGATTAGACAGATCTGTTGTGGACTCCTATACAAAGCATTTTAAGTTTTCAAGTTCTTTGAAACTTTCTTTAATTGACATACTAAGTGGTTTTGGCAACTAAGCTAAAGAAAATCTGATTCTTGACTGTGTGACATATGGAGAGCATTTGTTCCTAATGTGATGCCCCGTCCTACTCCTTACAAACAGCTTGCTATGTCACAGCTCTAATATCATATATCTGAGCTTTGTCAATTTTTAAGGTGAAAACAACCCATACCATTTCTTCAGCATTCTCTTTCCTTTTGTGTGTGTGATATCTGCAGTTGAAATCCTGATTGTGAGTGATTTTTAGGACTGAAGCTGTAATTTACTTATGATAAGATCCCCAGACCTGCAGACAGGGAGGGTAAAAGAGATTTCTGTGTGAGATTTACTCTCCGTGACTATGGCTGTCTTGAAAGTCTGCCAAGTTTGCTTTTAATGCTTTCCATGCCTCAGGAGGGATCAGTTAGAATACCTGCTATTCTGAATAGTAGGTAATGGTGGAAGAGCAGGATTTGGACCACCAACAATGCTAAGGAAGCAAGTATCAGCGCAAAACGAGGTGCAGAAGATTTGCTTTTAGTTTAATAGGCATTGATGATAAAACATCCTTGACAGAAAGGTCTCAGGGGTGGGGGATGAAAAACTTTCAGGAGCAAAAATTCTCAGGTTGGAAATCTGTTAATTCAAATATAAACATATCCACAAAAGCACAGGAAAGACAATTGACCTCTGCTTATTTTCTAGGTAAATTTCTGGTAGTGTTATATGCAAACAAAAGCATATTAGCTATGCTAAATCGTATCGTCAATATCATAAGATATGTTTGTGTGACATTTTGACACAGAAATAATTTCATAGCAGATAAAGTAAATAAAATGTATCACTCTCTTACCCTAGAGTACTGAACTTTCTTTTCTTTCAGGGTAGTGTGAGGGTACAAATAACCAGGTCACGATATTTGAATTTGTTAGGTAGAGTCTATCTTCTAGTTGGGTCCCGCACCCAAAAGGTGTGGCATACACCCCTACATCGTGCCCATTAAGTGGGAGCAGACCAATCTCCCCCCTTCTTCACTCTCCCTCCCTCCCTGAACTTAAGTTCTTTTTCCCAATGTATACTTTTGTGTGTTTTATCAAAAATCAGATGGCTTTAAGAGACTGGTTTCATCTCTTAGTTTTCTATTTGGTTCCAACTGTCTGTGCCTCTGTTTTTGTGCCAGTACATTGCCATTTTGATCATTGTAGATTTACAGTAGCCCACAATCTGGTAGAGTGATGCCTCTGGCTTTGTTTTTATTACTAAAACTTGCCTTGGCTATATGGGATTGTTTCTTGGTTTCATACAAAATGCAGAACTATTTTTTTCTAGTTTTTCAAAATATGATGATGGTATTTTAATGGGGATTGCATTGAATCTGTAGATTGCTTTGAGTAGAATAGACATGTTAATAATATTGATTCTTCCCAGCCAGGAGCATGGTATGTTCTTCCACTTGATAATATCTTCTGCTATTCTTTTCTTATGGTATCATAATTCTCTTTGTAGAGGTCCTGCGCCTCTTTTGTTAGCTACATTTCCATGTATTTTTTATTTTCTCTGAAGCTACTGTGAAGGGCATTGTGTCTTTGATTAGCTGCTTGACTTGGGTGGCTACACCATAAGATATTACTGTATTTCTTTTTTCTTGTTTTTTTTTTTTTTTTTGATATAGAGTCTCAAGCTGTTGCCCTGAGTAGAGTGCTGTGGCATCACAGCTCACAGCAACCTCAAACTCTTGGGCTTAAGTGATTCTCTTGCCTCAGCCTCCCAAGTAGCTGGGACTACAGGTGCCCACTACAACTCCTGGTTATTTTTTGTTGTTGTTGTTGCAGTTGTCATTGTTATTTTAGCAGGCCCAGGCCAGGTTTGAACCAGCCAGCCTGGGTGTATGTGGCCAGCACCCTACCCACTGAGCTACGGGTGCCACCATTTCTTGATCACTTCCAGGAGTTTTGTGGTTGAGTTCCTTGGGTTCTCTAAGTATAAGCTCATGTCATCCTCAAGGAGTGAGAGTTTGACCCCATTTGGATGCTCTTTATTGTCCTTCTCTTGCCTAATTGCATTGGCCAGAACTTCCAACACTATGTTGAAGAGTAGTGGTGATAGAGGACATTCCTTGTCTGGTTCCCAGTTCTGAGTGGAAAAGCTTTAAGTTTTACTACCTTCAGTATGATATGAGCTGTGGGCTTATCAAAGATGGCTTCAGTCAGTTTTAGAAAAATGCCATCTTTGCCTATATGCTTCAGTGTTCTAGTTAGAAAAAAATGCTGAATTTTATCAAATACTTTTCTGCATCTATTGAGAGGATCATATGGTCTTTGTTTTTGCTTATGTTGATCTTTGATTTTGCTTCTATTGATATGGCGAATTACATTTATGGATTTGCTTATGTTAAACCAGCCTTGCATTCCTGGGATGAAACCTACTTGGTCATTATGTATAATATGTTTAATATGTAGCTGTAATCTATTGGCTAAGATTCTACTGTGTATTTTTGCATCTATATTCATTACAAACTTGATCTGTAGTTCCCCTTTTTAGTTGGCTCCTAGAGTACTGAATTTTAAGAGCTTATCTACAGTTCAGAAATGTGAAAGATGAGGAAATAATACTTTGGGAATTGTGACAAATTCAGCATTAGAGTTGTAACAGACCTATTTGAAATATTAGTTTAAATATATTCTTCATAAGATATGTAATCGATTTGGGTCATAAGTTAACTTTAATTTTGCTATTTTAATCATGCAATCTTTCCTCTTGCATTACCTCACTCTTTTTGTATTGTTACAATATCTCAGCTGCTTTATCTCAGCACTATTTATTCCCTTTACTCCCTTTGGGAGTAAGATTTCTAGAATAAACTTCCCAAAATAGCTTCTTATCAATCTGCTGCTTCTCAAATGTTGAGTGGATTCTTTTCTCCGCCAGGACAGGTTCCCTTGCCCTTCTGTTATATCCTACACCCTTACACTGATCTTCTCACCTATATATACACCTGTTCATAACGATGTTTTTCACATTGCCACCTCTTCTACCGGCGTCTAGATAGGTCGTAACATAGTCATTGTCACTGCAGATTAATCCTCTACTTACCTTTAAATGCCCCTTATGAATTTCATATTTCTAACAATATGCTTCTGTCTAAAACTTTCAACCTTTCTCTATTTCTTACAGAAATACAAAGTCTTTACAAATGTGCCAGTTGGCCATTTCATACCTGAGTCTCTGGGCTGGCCACAAGTACAGTTGCGGCTAAGGTTTTTGACAATCTTTCCTCCTGCATTACCTCTCTCTTTTTGTATTGTTACAATATCTCAGCTGCTTTATCTCAGTATTCCCTTTAACATTACCCCCCAAATTTCACCTTACTTCAAAGACCTATGACACGTTCATACCAAAATGTGAATTACTGATGACAATTTATAGAAACATACACTCCAAGAGTTGTATTGCATCAGAGGTTAGACCTGTATGATCAACTAATGAATTTTAGCATAAAGCAAAGAATAAATGAAGAAAGATTTTAGGGCAGGAGGCACTGCATTCACCCTATAAGCACAAACATTTATCCTTCCAGCCTATTTTCTATCATGGTATAAGTAATGATTTTTAGCTTAAATTTTTATTTTATATCTATATAATCTGCATAAGTGTGTGTGTTTTTTTCAAAATTTGCAAGACAATTAATTCAT
This sequence comes from Galagoides demidoff, assembly GCA_963574575.1. Taxonomy (NCBI): domain Eukaryota; kingdom Metazoa; phylum Chordata; class Mammalia; order Primates; family Galagidae; genus Galagoides; species Galagoides demidoff. Next base: position 33,704 of record CAUYQV010033863.1, on the reverse strand, counting down.
TGGGTTTTCTATTATTAACTGTCAGTTTTCCCATCACTAAAAATAAGCCATATGCTATGTCCAGCTATAAGATTAATATTAAAAGTATCCGAAGCATATTTTCCTTTTGTTATTATTTCATAATAGCACTCTCAAAAATTATTGGCTTATCCTCAAAAATATGATACCTTCCCCTTGTTGGTCATTGCGTCCTTCTTTCAGCACGTTATTTGCACGGGATTGTGGTGCAAGGTAGAGGGCGAGAAAGAATGTAGAACCAAGCTAGACCCACCAATGGATGGAACTGACTGTGACCCTGGTAAGGTAAGTCCTTTGTGTCACCTGAATTTAATAAGAATGCTGTTGCATTTTCTTTTGCCAACTACATATGGATCCTCTTTTTTTTTTGCAGTTTTTGGCTGGGGCCAGGTTTTTTGAACCCGCCACCTCCAGTACATGGGGCCGGCACCCTACTCCTTTGAGGCACAGGCACCGCCCCTGGATCCATTTTAACACTGATGGAATGATTTCAGTATATACATAAATACTAGCATTTCATCCATTCTAACTTTATATATTTTTTAAGAATCCATGTTATTTTTTTAATATCAACATATTGGTTTTTAAGTTGTTGTTATGATCATGAACCTACAGAGTTAGGTACTGGTATTACTTTAACAAAAAAAAAAAAAACCCTGAATTTACTTATTTTACATTTTAAATTAAACAAATGTAAAATAAGCACAAATAATAGCCAAAGTGATAAAAGTTTCTCAGAACCCATGAATCCTTTCAAGTAAAATATGGTCTCGGGGAGCAACTAAGCACACCTTTTCCACATTAATGTCAGTGTCCCCAATTTGTAGGTTAGCAAATATTCATCTATGTAGTTTAATTTACTGTGGTTCATAAGGACATAGGAATTTATTACTATACGTTTCCAGATAAAAATTATTGCCGATGCAAATTAATTTTCCTTCAAGAATTTTAAGCAGATGGATCTTGCATGTATTTATAATATGGTTAGTTTAATCAAATATAGAGGGCCAATAATTTATCAATCTGGAGGCTATCAGGGTGAAAGCATAATGGGGTCACTCACTTATTAATTATATGGTCAGAAGATCAGAAACCTTGCCTCTGAAGAGCTTGAGTGTTTATTACATTTGAAAATAAACAATCGTGTAAAGAATCTTTAAGTTACTTCAGTTCATTTCTTGAGGAAAAAAATGGGGTATGTTAGTTAAAAAACACATTCATTTGAAAAATGGATGGAAATCTAGAAAATATACTTTTAGAAAATTGTTCTACATGCGGATATACACAAACACATTCACACACACACACACACAAATGCTTATGTAAGGATGAAGTTTGAGACGGTGAAAATGGGAAAAAACAAAAATATCCATCAGGGGAGGAATGCTTACAGTGTAGCTATTAATACTTACAAAGTATTAATATGAATAGATTTCCAAGACATGGCTATTAATACATGAGCATGTGATAAAACTGATACTTTACAATACATTATGAATTTAAGGAAAATGAAAACACACATAGTATACATTTTTAAGCTCAAAGAATAAGGTTTGAAAATATAAACTCCAAACTGTAACTAGTAGTTACCTTTTGGGAGGGCAGTGAAATTGATGATGCTGGCGTAGGGCAATGGGAGGGTAAATGTAACTTTTCTGCAGACATTTCTAGATTATTTGACATAAGCATGCAGCCATGTATTACTTCTATAATTTCTTTAATTATAAAAAGAAAAAAATGTACAAATCGTTTTAAATCCAAAGTATAAAAAAAGGACTAGAAATGTTTTATCAGTTTCAACTATCAATAAGAAAATGGTTCCTTAGAGAGAACATCTGTGAAATGGCTGTCAGTTGTGTACAGATTGTGCCAAATATTTTCTATGAGCTTAAATGGAGCAACAGAATTTGAATCAGTTTTATTTTTTTTAATTATACACAGAAGTGTATCAATGTGTGTCTATCAGGCAAACCTCAAGATATTATGCTGAATAATTTATTGCTTGACTCTTAAAGCTGCACCACCAATAATTTTCATCATCCCTGAAACACTAAAGCAGTAATACTCAGAGATAAGCAAACATTCTACTGTGAGTCCTCAAACATCACGTAACCATTCATCCTACTTGGTTCCTCTTTAGCAGTATAAAAATCTCTTCATTCTTATATTCTGGCATCCCTGGCATCCTGCATATTTTATACTATATTTCTTCCTACCCGTATTTATAAGAATAACTTGCATTCATGAGAGCTCTAAAATAAACGTTTTTTATCAGCAATCAAAATGGTAATACTCATCAAAAATAAAATGTTTTATTTCCCTGTAATCATAGTAACAATACTCTTTTAGAGGTTCTATAGTGGTTTGTGTTTTGAAATAACTGATGAACCTCTCAGTTTTTCAGGCCATGTGGGTTCCATCAAATATCCATCTGTTCCAGCTGTTGTAGGAGCCATCATGAGAATAGCTTCCAACAGTCTGCTGTTGTGTGCGGTAGTGCAAAATATCTGAATGCTTGCAGCCTTGCACTAGACACTGCTGGCTTGGTATATTGCAAACTAAGAAACAAAGCTTCGGATTCTGTCGTTTATAACACTCTGGTGATGTTAAGAGCATGTAGTTAAGTCTGAGAAAGGGCCTATAGAATTTAGTGATTGAGATGATTTTGAAGATAGAGCTTTACATGCTATTTGTAAATACTATTTTCTGTTTTCTTTATTGAACTTTTCTATTTATGGTATCATTTTTGTAAAATTTAAATCATCTTTCAATTTATAATACAAAAAATATGGATTTATGTTTCACAGAAATTAAAAAAATGGTAAATATATATATATTGTGTGTACAGTATTTGATAGGAATGGGAAGAAGAAAGAACAAAAATAAAATGCCAATTTAATAGAAATTCAAATAGGTCAGGAGGTTTCTATGTAATATACTTAATTGTTTGCTTCTTAAATTGGGATCCTTGACGTTAGCATCCTATCTTATCATAGGAAGTAATGGAGACGGTAGTATCCTAACAGTCGTCATGTGCATGGGCAGGGAGCCTCTTGCCTTTTTATCTTCTCTGCTCTTCACAAGGTATATACAAGATTTGATCAGAAAATGATCAGGCTTCTGTGACATTTCAGGGATCTCTTTCAATTACACGATTTCATGAACTTCTTGGACATGTCCACTTAAAAAGTCAGGAAACAGGTGGCGCCTGTGGCTCAAAGGAGTAGGGTGCTAGCCCCATATGCTGGAGGTGGCGGGTTCAAACCCAGCCTAGGCCAAAAACTACAAAAAAAAAAAAAAAAAAGTCAGGAATATAAACATAATCTGGTTTTTTTTTGGGGGGGGGTGTTTTTTTAGGGCAGGCACATTTCCAGAAATAGTCTATATTTTCCTTTGGCACTTTTATAATTCAGGCTGAACTAGTAGACAAGTTTTGAGTGTTTTAAACCCTGTATAATATCTTTTTTTTAGACCAAAACATGCAAATGTTATATGGAACATAGCATATTGCTAGAAAGCTTCTGGCAAGCATCATTCAAATCTTTTGATACATGACTCCAATAAAATGTATTGTATAATCATTCAAATGAAACATTTGACCCTTACCTCAAGGTTGAGGCCTAGCACCATCCAGAAGACACAAAAGCGAGATCCTGCAGTTTCATTCTGAGATGCAAAATTACAAGCGTTAAACCTTTATTCTTCTTCTTTAAATTTGACTGATTTCTGTATGAAAATTAGCTCATGGATCTGTTTTCATTTCTTTTCATCTGCCAGGTGTGATTTAGTTTCTATGATGTCCAAGGCCGGGTGCCATTCCTCCCAGAATATTTTTACACGGAGTCTGCTATGAACTCCAGCCCCAGCTTGTTGCTAAATGGGTAAAAAGCTATGACATGACTCTGGGAAAAATAAACACGCTTCAAGTAGGCCAAAACAATGGGACCAATTACAGTGTGACCGCTTTCTCATTGGATTTTTTCCCCATGATTGGCATAACGTTGTTAAGATCTTAAAACAAGTAAGTGTTATAAAAGCGTCACACATTTTTCCCCTCGATTTCCAATTTTTAGACTGCATGTTTGTACAAACCTCAATTTAACTAATGGCAATTTCAGCCTATTGATACACTCTTGGGTTGTTGAGGTTAACTTTCTTTTAAACTTAGATTTAAAATCATTTGAGTCTAAAAGAGGTTGAATTTCAATGTTAACATGATTTTTAAAAATCTACAGGGGCCATTTTTTTTTTTTTTCACGAGACAGAATCTCACTTTGTTGATCTTGGTGGAGTGCAGTGGCATCACAGCTCACATCAACCTCAATCTCTTGGGCTCAAGTGATACTCTTGTCTCCACCTCCCAAGTAGCTGGAACTACAGGTGCTCACTACAACACCCACCTATTTTTAGAGACGGAGTCTTGCTCTTGCTCAGGCTGGTTTTGAACCTGTGAACTCAGGCAATCCATCTGCCTCAACTTCCCAGAGTGCTAGGATTACAGGCGTGAGCCACCGCGCCCCACCAATATTTTTTTATTACATATAAAAGTAAAGTATTAACTGGGCCCAAACAAAACCACATAGCATACGCTTCTAAATTCTCTCCTCTAACAACAATAATAAAAACATATATTATTAAGACAAATTATAAATCTATCAGTAAAGATCAGACTGAACAAAATTATGGCTAGATTTCTGAAAACTATTATTTATAACATTAATGTCCTGATACCTATAATAATTTGTTCTTCTTATTATTTAGTTAATCTATATTAGATTCTTAGTATGGTCTCTGAATTGTGCTTAGTGTTTCTTTGAACCCCTGCAGAAGGTCTGCTCAGCAACTACGCTACGATTATCGTTCACATTTTGGAAACAACCAAGCTAAGTTTGAGAGTATTTCTGTGATTTCCTCATAGTCCTATTTAAATGATGTCGCCCTCAAGTGCAAGTTTAGGCCTAGAAGGATCATCCGTCTGAATGTTCCTAATCATTACTTATTATTCTCAACATCATTTTGTTCTCTTAAACTCGTTTCCTGTGAGTATTACCTCTCTGATTTTCAAGCGTAAGGATTATTTTTAACAATCTGTCTGCTGATCCAAGCAATTGTTCCTATGTGATCATAGAAACAGCTTCACAGGGTTTTTTTTTTTAAGTTAATAAAAAAAATGTGAAAAGATAATGACTCACTCCTGTCTTTCCTTTCCCATCATCTTTCCCGGTTATCCAATAAGCTACGGAATAATGGGGAGGAGGATGACAGTATCAGCATCTAATTGCCCACGTCTTTCAAACAAATCTTGGCTTTCAGAAGAAAGGTTGCTATCGTATTAGTGGTTGAACTTGACAGGAACACTTTCAGAAATAAAAATAGTATAAAGGAAGGGGCTAAAATTAAATCTTTTTATTTTAATTACAAGGAGAAAGAGTACCCTGAATGCCTGGTATTTCAAATCAAAAGTGCTAAATTTCTGCTTGGCGTAGTTATAGAAGTACATTCATCTCTTGTTTTCCTGTCTCATATATAACTCAGTACTTTCCCTGTTCCTTTAAATTACACTCTGCTTCTTAGAACATGTTAGTTTTTCTTTTCCATTCTCAAACTCCCCCTCCCCATCATCTTTGCCCTGTCTCCCTTACCATAGTACACTCACTGACTTCTCAGGGCTAGATTCATAAACACCTGTGAACTGCTTTCAGGATGAGACTGTATGATTGATGTGACACACGAACTATGAGAACTGGACCATCATGTGACTAAGACAACAAATAAGTGCCAATTTTACTTTTGGTCTTTTAAAATTCTATGTGTTTTGGGCTCTGGTAGACTTGATTATAATTGCAATTCCAGTGACTGTATAGACCAGTGAATGATTTTCAGTTGTGCCCCGATTTGTTCACCTAAGACATAACTTTTGGAATAGTGGTGTAAGGCTGGAGAGTGTACCAGCAGGACCTCAGCACCTGAACACCTGGCTGGAGAGTGGAGCCTGTGGAGTCCCTGTAGCCGAACTTGCAGTTCTGGGACCAGCAGTCGAGAGCGCAGATGTCCGGGGTAAACTCCAAGTTCCTGGCCTGCGGGAGTGGGGGGAGGGCACTTTGTTGTTGTTCAATTTTGAAATGCCAAGGGGTTACTGATAGAGCATTTTGGGAAGCAAAACTCTACTCCACTTTGGAAAAGACAAAGTTTCCTCAAATTATTTATTTTTATATAAAAATTGTATTTAACAAGAAAATAAACACCAACCCTTCTAAGAATAAATAAGGAAAAAACTACAGTGATTTCTTGAGCAAATCAAATGAAACATATTTAAAAGAGCAGGAGATAGACATCAAAAAAATTAAATGAGGCTTAGTGTCTATATCTCAGAAGTTAGGGTGATGGCCACGCACCCAGGCTGGGGGGTCTGAGCCCAGCCCTGGGCTGCCAAACAACAAGGACAACTACAAAAAAAAAAATAGCTGGGCCTTGTGGCAGGTGCCTGTAGTCCCAGTTACTTGGGAGGCTGAGGCAAGAGAATCGCTTATGTCCAAGAGTTTTAGGTTGCTGTGAGCAGTGATGCCACAGCACTCTACCCATGGCAACATAGTGAGACTCTGTCTCAAAAAAAAAAAAAAATAATTAAATGAACACTTAAAGGAACCATGAGAAGAGCAGGAAAATGAAAGGACTTCAGAAAGAATGAGGATGAGACCAAAGTTAATGGTAAGAAGAGCTAAAACTAATAAAAAAACAAAACCTTGCTAAGCCCATGTACAGATGGGGATTATTACAAGATCAGCTTGTTCAGCCCCATCATTTCTAAAAGGATGCAGGGAAGTGTGAGAAAAATCATTCCAACTTGAGTGCTTTAACTGTAGGGCTGGAGCTCAGTGACACCATTAGTTCCATCACAAGCAGTTTTAAAGAATTTATATGAAAATATTTCCTCAGTGATACTAAGAACCAAACTTCTTCATGAGAATCTGAAGACTTCCTCTTTTGTCTCCAGCCTCTTCCCTTTACTCCTCCATATTCATAGCAAATTGTATTTTGGAAGGTACACGGAACAAGAATTAGAAACACATATATAGTTTTTTACAAAACAAACGTGGATTTCCTGCTACTACCAATCATTTAATGTGTCCAACTTCTCAAAAGTAGATATGACATCAAGAATTATACATTAATAACAGTGATTTTTTATTAAAAATGGATAGTTAATATTTTTTAAAAAGGAGATAAAAATGACTATTTATACTATCTTTTCTAGGTTAGGTTCTGAAGCGAGGGATTGTAATGGTCCCAGAAAACAATACAGAATATGTGAGAATCCACCTTGTCCTGCAGGTTTGCCTGGATTCAGAGACTGGCAATGTCAGGCCTATAGTGTTAGAACTTCGTCCCCAAAGCATGTTCTTCAGTGGCAAGCTGTCTTGGATGAAGGTATGATCAACCAAATCGCTGCCATCTTTTTTTATTTTTGTGGGGATCGTTTTGTTGCTGTTTTATTTCAGATTAATATGAGGTTACACTGTTTGCATTTGTAAGGATAAAGTGTGAGTTTCACCACCACCTTAATTAAATATCCATCTAGGTTAACAAAGTGTCTTCCAATCATGAAGTTATTTTACGAATTATTTTCCAAATATTTCTGAACTTCATTTCTTACTGCCTTTACTTCTAATAACCACAAGCACTGACAAAAATATATTTAAAAAAACATGAAATAATACTAACGTACCTATTAGAATTACTAGCATTAAATAATACGGATAACAGTACATACTAGTGAGGATGGGGAGGACATTGCTGGGAGGAATGTAAAATTGTGTAGCCACCTTGAAAATAGTTTCTCAGTTCCTTAAATCATGAAAAATGAACTTATCATATACAATGTGGAAACTGAACTCCTGAGTGACGGTGGACTACTATTCAGTAATCAACGGGAACAAACTTTTGACACAGGCCACAACTTGATGGATCTCCGAAAATCATGCAGAATGAGAATGTCAATGTCAAAGTATCACATGTTTGTGATTCCATGTGGTCAAAATCTTGAAGTGACAAAGTTACAGAGATGACAATTTAATTAGTGATCACAGGTATTGGGGATGCTGGTACTGCTGGGTATTGCTGTAAAGGAATCGCCTGAGGGAGACGTCATGCTGATGGAATGGTGTGACATCTTGACCACAGCAATGGTTGCACAAATCTGCATCGTGATAAAATGGCATGAAACTATACACACATGTGCCAATGCCAATTGCCTAGTTTGCTGTTGTATTACAGCTACTAAGATGTCACCATGGGGGACACTGAGTTAAGGGTAAATGGGGTCTCTCTTTGTTATTTTTGTAACTTCCTGTAAATCTTGACTTGGAAAGAAGAAGTTCTATGCAGATTATATACTGTCTTATTAGTTAAGAGTGATAATACTTGCCTCTGGTTGAGCGGGCTGTGGGTTTGAGTTGCAGTTATCGAAAATGGCGATAGGTTCTCTGCGTTCATTGGCCCTGATGCCGCTAGTCCCTCTTAAATTTCTTGAGCTTTCCATTATTCCAGTAAGAATTCTGTCAGCGCCCTGAACTCCACTGCACCCAGCTGATGAAACCCTCCTCCCAGTGTAGCATCTGCATACAGACAGTAATGGAAGCAGCCAAACAACAGAGAAGATTGTCCCACTAGGAATGGGGGAAAATACAGCAGGCATCATATGCTCGCCTTCTTATCTCCTGCATTAAAACACTTCAGCTCAATATAAGTCACTCTGTCTGCTTTCTCCTATATAGCAGAATTTTAATTCCTCCTTGCCAAAGCCAGTCTCTCCACCTGTGCCCTGGATGCCATCCGCATCTTCCCTCTGCCAATATCTTCCTGATTATCTCTCCTTTCTCTTGTATAATTTCTTCTATGTTGCATTCACATTCAATTTTCTAACATATTTAGGATTTTTCTACTCAACCACACAAGCCTTCCCTGGAGCTCATAACCACCTTGAACTGGTGAGCTTACTCTTTCCTTTCCTTGAACCCCATATCCCAGCTTTTGTTACGATAGATTCCACAAAAACAAATCTCCCACACTATCACCAAGAAGTCTCGTGGAAAGTAAACCTAATGAATAGTTTCCCAGGTTCTTCTCACTTGGTCCTCTAGTAGACACAGTTGACCACCCATTGGATCTTGAAACACTCCCGTGCTTTGGTTTCCATGGTACAATAAAGACCGGCTTTCCCACTAAATCTCTGTCACATTCTTCTGTCTAACCCAGATGCTATTTTGTTTTCACTCTATATTTTCTTCTTGGATGATCTCATCTATTCCCATGACTTCAGATATACAAGCAATTCATGAATTTATGTCTTCAGCCAGATTTTTCATTTAAGCTCCAAACTCATATGTACAACTGCCTGCTTGATACATGGTGTAGCCACTTGAGTATCTGCAAATTTCAGACCACATGATCTGAACCCTCCTTTTTCATGTCCATTTCATACTCCTGAGTGTCTCCCAGCTCAGGGAAAGTAATGCTCACGTTTCAGTTGCACAGACTTAATGACCAGGCTTGTCAGGGTGTTGTTGCATCCCGTCCTCTTCAAGTTCTCCTGTTTATCTCCTTTGTTTCCTTTTGTGGCCTCCTGTAGGGCCAGGCCAGCTTCCATTCCAGCCCTCACATATATCTGCCCTCTGATTTCTGGGCCTTTATACCAACTAGTTTCTTGGCATAGTAATTTTTTCTTCTCAAGCTTTAATCTTTCTCTCTACTTATTTACCTTGAAAACCTCTACTGATTTTTGGACTCAGTTCCTCTAGGAAAAAAGAATTTCTCTTATCTTCCAAATTGGGTATGGGCCCCTTCCTAGTGCCCCACAAATACCCTGTAATAGCACATTTTAGTGTACCTGTATTCTCTCAAATACCTGTATCCATTCCTCATGTACCATCTGGTGTGTATTACACTTCTGATGAATATGTGCTAAATACATTTTAATATACCTATCTTTTTATTGTAACAATATACTCAATATGAAAATCATCACTTGGTCACTTGAGTGTTGATTCATCTCTATTTCTAAATGGCTGCAAGAATTAACAATGTTAAGTTCATTTGAAGCCTATGTATTTGTATGTGAAATAAGAGATAGAAAACAGATTTTCCCCAGATTAAAAGAAAATCAGATTGGGATGAGTGTCAATTTAGAACATTAAAGCTGTTGTAAATCACTATTGGGAAAGTTCTCTACCCTTAGAAAGTGATATTTATCGTCAAAGTGTTCTGCTATAGCTATTTATGTAATTAGCACACTAGCACGTTTGATAATTTTGCAGCACATATCAATCAAGCTCATCAGGTCTGTAGGATGGATAAAATATCCAGCTAGCCTGCTTGTATTTATAGCACTGAAATTAAAATATATGTTTAAAAAAACCCTCAAGTCTTAAGAACATATGGCACCTTAAAATACAAGTGGCTGTATCTGTTACTCATATATGATAAATGAGGCTGTGCCCAGAAGAATTAAATACAGTCAATGCAGTAGTGAACATTTATTTTTAAAGAAAAAAGGTGCCTGGCTTCATCATTCAGGTATTTCATATACTCTGAGTGTGCTGTGATTTGGCTGAAATCCATGACTAATGCATATCTTGGAAAGGGTTGGTCTCTTAAATCAAGACAGAGCCTCTCTGCCAAGTATGGCATGTTACATGGATCACGACAGTGTCACAGTCCCGAGGACACAGTCCAGGAAGGAAGATTGGTATCGAATGTTTATGTCATCTGCAACGCTAAAGTAAGCAGAGTGCATTGGCAGTAATTTTTTATCTGAATTCTTGCTTGGAATGTGTGTGGAATTTTCTTGAGACTAACTCCTTTCAACATTATCCATATATCTGGTTTGCTCCTCTTTTCAATGAAAACTCCAGGAAGAGAATTATATATACCACTTTTAAAGCGTTGCAATTACAGCAGCTGCTTTTCAGTCCAAAGATATGACATAGTAAGCAGTCACTGAATAAACATAACCTACTTTGAGGTGTGAGAGCACACCGAAATGCTTTATTGCAGCTTATAATGGCATCTTAAAGGAAAATTTCAAAACCATGCACATTAAAGGCCATGTTCCAACTCCCCAAAATTGTTCAGAGTACTATTCAGAAGCCACATGCGAAAACTGTTTGAAATGTTCAATTCTGAAGGCTCATTTAACTGTCTGTCTTCGCTTTGCAAAGTGATACCCTGTTCCGTGCCTCTGGCTGTTATTTGGTATTTATAGAATCCCATCAGCATACGTGGAACTTTACTGAAGACATAAGGGAAGATCAGTGTCAGAGACTATAAACTATTTTCCATTCTATTTATACAAGCTTAATAAACAGTAAAGGACTTGACTGGTGTCAAGCCAGTAGAGTAGTAATGTAGCACGGAAATAACTCTAAAGTTTCAGATTTGGATAATTGTACTACTGGTGTTACCAAACACTACAGCTCCTCTGTAGAAGGCTTAGAAATAGAAACAGCACTTTAAAAATATCTTGCCGCTTTTTGAACCTAAGAGGCAAGTGTGTTAACCCCAACCACCCTACTTCATTTCTCAAGGAGGCACTTAAGAAGACTGCGAGCCATTCAAGAATTCTTTAGATCACTGGTTCTCAACCTTCCTAATGCTGCAGCCCTTTAATACAGTAGACTTCATGGTGTGGTGACCCCCAAGCATAAAATTATTTTCATTGCTACTTCATAACTGTAATGTTGCTACTGTTATGAATCGTAGTGTAAATATCTGATGTGCAGGATGTACTGTCATTGTTACAAAGGGGTCGCGACTCACAGGTTGAGAGTTGCTGCTTTAGATGGAATGTTTCTCTCCCTAGATGTTAGATGCATAAGGGAGCACATCAGTAATCGCACAGAACAGTGGATCTTATTGCCTTTCTAAACATCCTCGTAAGATCTGCTCATCTTACAGGTTCTTCCTTCTCCCTTGAATAATTTTCCAATTGGAAAATGCCAATAGCATTAGTTAAAAAATGAGTGTATTGAAATTTAGAAATAAGACATCAAAGAAGATTTCTTGGAGAAAGTTAAATGTTACCTAGAACTTACAAATAGGCAGGGTTCTGATATATACTCAAAATAGAAATGATTTCAAAAAGTCTGAGCAAAAAAATGGAGTATGCAAAATATTTTTCAGGAGTGATTGGCCTGTGAGTGGTATAAGTTGTGTGCTGGAAAATAATAAATGATATATCTTGAAAATAAGTTGAAGCCAATTGCTTAAGAAAGAGATTAATATTCATTGGGTACCTATAGTAATTTCCCCATTATGCAGCCCCCATGGGGACGGGTCAATTCAGATAAATGTAGTTTCTTATTGCCTGAGACTTACTATTAAAAATAGACCTAACTAAATCTATACCTCGTGCTATCCCATCCCATACCATAAACTCTGTGTTGAGTTGATAATAATATTAGAATACACGAATTGAAAGCAAATTAAGACAAACGTCACTACTGTCACACAGTTTACTGTATTATAAAACAGCTTTGTAAACGCAGTGCACAATTTTAGTTACACAGCCGTCAGCAAGCTTTTCTGCTTCACTGCCATTTTTTATTACTTCAGGTAGCACGTGTTAACACTTAGAACTGTTACAGAGAGCACGTGGGAGAGCAGGCGTGATACAGGAAGCTTGGCTGACTGCACAGAGAACATTTAAACTTTGACCTTTTTTTGGCTGGTTATGCTAGTTGCTTGAGAGTGACAGTTGTCTAAGGTCTGAATAACAGAGACTTTACTGTAAAATTTTTTCAGACATCTCATTATCACTCAGAAAAACTCTAATATTACATGACTCAGCATTGAATCGTATTTTTACTCAATAACCATTCTGAAAAATAAGGCTTAAAAGTATGAATGAAGTAATTTTTTTTCATTTCTTTTTATCCACTTTGTATGTAGAAAAACCGTGTGCCTTGTTTTGCTCTCCTGTTGGAAAAGAACAGCCTGTTCTTTTATCGGAAAAAGTGATGGATGGAACTTCTTGTGGATATCAGGGATCAGATATCTGTGCAAATGGAAGGTGCCAGGTAAGACATTCCCAAAGGGAGGATTTGTATGTTGATGGAGGATTATGAGCCCACTGAATAGTTTCATAGTATAGTGGAGAGCTTTAGACTAAGATTCAAAATATGCGATTATGGTCCTGCCTTGACTGTGATCTTGAGGAAATCTGATCTGTTATGATCAGATATCACTCAGAAAATGATATCTGATTTAGACTAGAAAATCTATAAAGTCCTGCCTCAGCCTCCTGAGTAACTAGGTCTATAGGCATTTGCCACATCACCTGGCTAATTGTTTAATCTTTTATAGAGTTAGGATCTCACTATGTTGCCAAGCCTGGTCTTGAACTCCCTCAAGAGATCCTCCCAGCTTGGCAGATTTTACAAACACAAGCCACTGTGCCTGGCTTCCTTTGAGAATTTGACAAAAAAAAATTCCCTAGAAAAACATACATGTACAATGGGCGCACACACACAGGTGCCAAATGTTGAGAACTAATTACAGTCTATGGATGGAGTAATCTGTGGTCCAATAGAAGTGTGTGGACTTCTGGGTAAGAAGCTGAGAAGAACAAGAAACTGACATGCTCTCCCAGCTTTAAGATTCTGTATTTTCCCAGCGTGCTGTAAAGTTTCAAGCATAGACTCATGTAAAACCACTGGCATAAGAAGCAGTCTCACACATAGGTATTAGTAGTCTTCATTCTTTAACAGAATAAGACAGTATTCTATTACCAAAATGTAATTTTTCATTTATTTATAAAAATTATCATAGGTGTGTTAGCTATGCTTGTTTTGTTTTCACAACTATTCATTGTGCAAGTGAAGCTTTTAGGTTTATCTTGTTATTACAGGTAAATCTATTCTATTAGTACATGCCTTAAATGAATTTATTTTTCCAAAAATTATTTTTTTAACTGTACATGCCAATATAAGGGCCTTAATTGGTATGCTTTTCACTTAACAGTACTAGGTAAGACAAATCTTCTACAGAGTCCCCAGCTAGACATTAAAATTACAGCCACATTGACAAAATATTCTATACAAATGCTGTGTGAACATGATGATTATAATCAAATTAGAATTCTCAGAAAGGATTGTGACTTCTGGTAGCAATTGGATACTTCAGGATTATGGCTTTTTAATTAAAGTGCTTTATCAGTCTTTTGATGTGATTTAAAACATGCCTTACTCTCCTCAGAAGCACCTCTGTAAATTGGGGGTTTGACTAGGTTGTTTTGTTTTATCACACAATATATAGCACAAAAGCTGAATATAGAATTGCAGTCCTGGTATATGGAGGGCAATTGAAAACACACAGCTTTCTACAGTGACCCCAGCTTGACTCAGTGAAGTTTCTATTACTGAAAGGATAAGGAAGGCTCAATCCTTATGAGCATGTTACTTGCCAATCTCCAGCATGACTGTGGTATGTCAGGGACCTGCCACCAGTGAAATGGCGTTGCCTCTTCAAAGTAATTCATCCACCACTTTTGGATTAATGTGGGACTATTCTGATATATTTGGATACTTGAAACTACCCATTGTACCATAGAAAATCTTGTTTTACTTAAAAAATATGATTATTGAACTCTAGTATATATGCCTATCCCTAACTTGAATATTACCAATTTGGTAAACTTAAAGTCATTACAAAGTCTATAAACTTAAAGTTATAGGGTTAGAAAAATACTAAGACACTGGGCAGCGCCTGTGGCTCAGAGGAGTGGGGCACCAACCCCATATGCCGGAGGTGGGGGGTTCTAACTTAGCCCTGGCCAAAAACTGCAAAAAAAAAAAAATATATATATATATATACACACATACATACACACTAAGACACTACTAAATACCAACCTATTTAGTCATTATTTATTGTGCTCTTACTATTTGCCCATAAACAATCTGGGTAATAGGGATAGAGCAATAAGGACCCTTTCATCATTTCAAAACCACACTAAGCTCTATTCTGAATTTTTCTTCATTTGTATATGAAGAAAAGCCCAAGATTTCCAAGTGTGAGTCCTGCCTGATGTCCTTATCAGTTGAGTTGTGAGCATTTCTGGTTATGGCTGTTTCTTCCATGCAGAGACATCCTCTATATTTCTCTCTGAATAAACTTTGACTTGCTGATCAGTGTTCATCCCTCCTGACAGTGGCAGCCCCTGCCTTGCACGAGGAAGGGAGGCTGCATTACGCAGTGTTCATGTGGCTTTTGCTCTCCCAGGATCTTCATCCTGTAGCTGCATTTTGCAATCTAGTGGCTCCCCTCCCCAGACACCCCCAATGCCAATTTCAAAGACCCTGTTTTTATTTCTGTTTTATTTAATATTTTTAAATTTCCTCTGAAATAACTGGAACTTGTTATACATAGATATATCATCAGTCTCTTTTCCAAATCCTTCTTGATTAGGAGAAATTGCATAATCCTAGTGTTTATTTCTGACAATATTGTCCTACGAAATTCTGCCCTTTGAGTCGGTACAACTTTGAAAAATACGATCATATTTTTTGAGCATCAGTGGGAGGAAAACATTATTTATGGGAAGAGAGATAAATGATTTGGTCTTAGGAGATTTGTGTTAAGAAAATTCTTCTGGGAGCATATAAAAATTAATTCCCCAGCTGTTCATACTCTTTTATAGCAGCCAAGGGCCTTGAGGAGTTCTTACATTCACATGCTGAGTGCCAGAGAAGATGGGGATAGAAAAAAATGCAGTTTTTTTCTTGAACTGGAGTAAAAACAAATATCTACATTCAGCTTTCCATTAAGTTAATATATAATGTTTACTTTTAAAAGTGAAGCCATGCATATAGTGAAGGATAACTGTTCTGCGTTGAGTAGAGTGAATTCATGAATCATGTTATATTTAATAGAAATATGATTTCCTTTTGGATTTGAGTAAATTCCATTTTCTCCATAAAATATTTCCCAAATCACTTTAGGAGTTCCTTCAATACTTTTACTGTAAGAAAAATACTCATTATCTTGCTCTATGGTCATTTTAGAGATGATATGATTTGACATGAGCTTGCTGTATTAGTTTGTACCACGGAAAATAAGAATTTAAAAGTTTGTCAATTAAATAGATCTAGTTTAGAGGGACTGGGTTTGTCTGAAATTGGTAGTAGGAAAAATGAAAAAAATTCCTCAATTTATGATGTGCTGTCATTCTCTTGTTACAGAAAGTTGGCTGTGACGGTTTATTGGGGTCCCTTGCAAGGGAAGATCATTGTGGAGTGTGCAACGGCAATGGGAAGTCATGCAAAATCATTAAGGGGGATTTTAATCACACCAGAGGAGCAGGTAATTTGTATTTATTTTTCATAATTATTAATTTCTACCGCCTTTGGGATTAATAACAGAGATTACATCCAATTCGATCACAGTTCTGATTCTACGGAAGACTTTTGCAAATGGGTATTGAATGATTTTTTTGTAATGACATACAATACATGGGTTGATGTGAGCCAGAAATTCTCACAAGCACATTTCCCAATAATGAAAAATATGAAATCATCTGTTGTACATTTAATAAGTGAGAGCAGAAAGGGAGTAATCTAATTTGCATTGGCTAATGTTATCAGGTTTCTACAGACCTGATTCTCCAGTGCAAAGCATAATTCTACTAGAAACTAATGACTTGTAACAGTCTGAATCAGCCGTTGAGAATATTAATCTTCAGATTTTCAGCTTTCCATTTTCTGTATTTTTTTTCTTAATGTTTTTGCTATCCAGAGAGTATATTTTTGGAAACCAAGGGTCTGTAGCAATGTAGCATAAAAGAAACATAGGAGAGGGGAGCCAGAAAATGTGAGATAATGTTCCAAATATATTAATAACAGGTTCATCATTTCTTATTTTGTTTTCTCATCTATAAATACTAATACTTAGGGGGTATGAGGTTAATATGACCATGAATGATCCATGTAGTGTGAATTTTAGAGTACCAAAAAAAGTGATAATGACTCACAAATACACTCCTATATTCAGGCTTTGAAGCTTACTGGGAAGCAGCAAACGTTTTCTGTGTTTACATTAGTCTCTTACCTGAACATGTATCTGTTGTACTATCTTAATATTTATGACTCTGTTTTCATCACTGATATGGTTATATTACGTATAACCAAAAGATTGAATGTGACCTTTGGCTAGGCCCAAACAGCATACAAAGATAAGTGAGCCGGGAGGCACCTGTAGCTCAAAGGAGTAAGGCGCCAGCCCCATATGCCGGAGGTGGCGGCTTCTTCAAACCCAGCCCCGGCCAAAAACTGCAAAAAAAAAAAAAAAAAAAAAAGACAAAGATAAGTGAGCCTAAGGTTCAAATAACTAAGACCCAAGGTAAATTGCAGATCGAAATTTCAATTATCAAAGCACTAAAAAGGGTGGTAGACCCCACAATGCAAAAATCTGGCAGCACGCATTTAGAAAAAAACATCTGAAACAGGTTCCAGGACACTCCACTGAGAAATGTAATCATAATAAGCTTTACTACTTGATTACGATGGGGGACGTTCTTTAGTGCAAAAGCTCAAGTAAAATCCGAACTACTAAAGAAATTTTTAAATTTCTAGAATTTTTTTCCTCCGAGTGAGAGATGCTAGAATATTGCTTCCTGATTATTTAATATGCACGGAAACGGTTCCCACTGTGAAGCATACAGATGCATGTTCAGCGCTGATGCCTGCACTGATTTGTAAGAACACTTCACGTTGGCACTTAGAGTACAGACATATCATGAAAAAAACAGTGTCACTTTCCATTCTGACTGCAGTTAAGTGAATATGTTTCCCCTAGATTTCTACTTCAAATCTCTGTTGGTTTTAAACCACTTTAGTTTCTACTTCTGGTAATTTGCTCACTACAGGTAGGTTATATTCACAGCATCTGTGATTTGAAAATGTCTGAGCTGCCTAAGATTCTAGAAATATTAAAGACTAATAACATCCCATCCTTCCTTAGAACCCTTTGTTAGTTTCACTTTGCTCACAAGGAAGAGACCTTAATGTCCTATATAGGGTTGTCCCTAGCCTCATCTCACACTAAGATCCCCTTCCTACTCTAAATTCTTACAGGTGCTCGACCTAACCATGCCCTCCCCTCCTTGTCACCCTCTCCCTCTCACCTCTACACCTCTGTCCACCATCCCAGTACCTGGCATTTCCCAATATGGTTCTAACACCTTCCTCTTGGCTTTGCCTGTGTGCATTCCTAGACACTCCTTAGATCTCGTTTCAAATGTCGCTTCTTTAGTGAAGAGATTTCTGAGCAACCTTTGCTTCCTCTCATTAATGACTAGGGTACTAAAGGTGTATTGAATGATTTTTTTATAATGACATGTTCCTATCTAATTCACCATAGTTCTACTTATACTTACAATTTGGCATTTATTTGTCTTTCCTTTCCCTCTGGACTTGAAGCTTAGTGAAGAAGAATATCACAATATTTTTGTTTAACACCAAATTTTTGCTTACAATTATCAGCAGAGTGTGTGACCCATTCGTATTTGCAACTTTGATGAATAAGGAAACATTGTTTGGAACTTTAAATTTTAAAAAAGTATGAATCAGTTCTATCGTGAGCCCCTTCTCCCTGTGACCTTAGGAATGTTGTATTCATTTCTCTTGAGACAATTTTATTGCTATAGTTTATGGACTTCCTAGAATGTCTTGAAGAGCCTTCAGGCTCTTTTGTCCAATTGGCCATGCACACCATATATGTTATGTGAGTAACACTTGTGCAGAGATACGAGGGTGTTTTCAGTCCTGTGCTCTATGTAGAGTTTGCTGAATCACTTTTGTTGGACCTAGAAAATAAACTTAAGGGTATTTTTTTCTTAGTAGTTTATCATGTCTTTCACTTTAACTTGCCTAGACAAATGATACTTTTTTAAGATAAATTGTGTGTTTGGCCAGTTGCAGAACTATATAATGATCAGTATGTACTAAGAACACAGAATGGGCATACATGCGTTATTGTTGGTTTGAGAATATGAAGATACCCTCCCAAGGGTACGCTCCAGTTCTCGTTTGGTCGGTTGTTTGAAGCAGTGTGTAGCAATTTGTCAACTACTCTATTCTATTTCAGGAAATGGTAGCTGTAGGTCATAGCAGGAAGTGAATAGTGAAATTGACAGATCTGAGCTCAAAGCTTGGATTAGCTAATTACTGTTGAAAAGTGTATATTCTCTCTGGTTTCTCATCTCTTCCCTCATTTCAATGAGAAATGGAATATTGGCCTTGGCTATTATCGTTACGGTTCAAAGTAATAATTCACAAAGTAAATACAGTAGTGATTAACTCATAGTGGTTGCTCAAAAGATGGCACTTATTGTTCCATTATTACCACCATGGAAATGATGATTACTATTAGCATTTTAAGACGGCTGATTAAGAATGGGCTCTCTGGGTATAAAATACAATGTTCCCATATGCAAAGAAAACTGTTCAAAATGAGGATCAAATTTATGACATTGACATCACTGGTTTCTTGTTCCAACTTCTTGGTCAGGCAATAGCCACTCTTTTATCCACTTCTTCAAAAATGTACATTCTTGATTGTGCCAAATGGCTTATTTACTGAACCATATCTAATCCTCATCATGGGTTTTCTCTATTCATATGTCTTTGCTTAACATATTTTTGCTTCTCTTTCTTCTTTAAAATCTGTCTAACTCACCTTCCTCTAAACCATTCCTAATCAATAACAGAAAATTGTTCTAATTATAACCGTAAACTTTGATAAAACTATTGCTCAGACCTATGAGTGTACCATTAAACAGGATTTTACTTTGTTCTAAGTAGGTTCCATTTTTGACGAACTGAAGCTTACAATCTTCTCCTAACTCTTTTTTACTAGTTATGTTTGCTGAGGGATTAACAGTCACCTCGTGACTGTAGCATCCAGGGGACTCTCCCTCGCCACCTTTCTCTCTGGTATCTCACTTTGCTGTACAACCTTTGGCAGCGTTGGCCAGATCTTCCCATCCATAGCATCCAATTACCCAAATCAGACCAGATTTCCTCCTCAGGATTATTTCTTCCCTGCTTTACTCTCTGATTTATTTTCAATCTCTTTTTTAAAACTGTGACTGTCACCAAGGATGAGTTCCTGACTTCTCTCTCAAGGATGCCTCTCAAAGGTATATCAGCCTTTCTCTAGAGTTCCAGATGTCCCAAAGCTTTACAGTTTTACTAATGCGTTGTATCATTTAGTTAAATACAAATTGCAAAGATAAGGTTATCAACTTGTTACCAAAACTAGATGATTCTGCTCTTGAGTTCCACATCCCTGTGCACAGTGGCCCCGTTCTCACATCGTTAATAATGAAGCATGATGTCCAATGTTTAGTCCCCATTTTCTATTAATTACCAAATTCAGAAACATTTTTCTTCACGTTGCCTTCTGCATTTTCTGCCTTAGCTGCTACCACTCCTGGAATTCAACCTTAGCCTCCTCATACTGTTATCCACAGCTCTGTGGTATCACTGTGTGTCTCCATGTCGCTGTTAGACAAAGCTTCTCCAAACCAGGTGTGATTACCAAGATCCTTGCTAGAGAACGTTCAGTAGCTTCAAATAACGGATCAGCTCATTCTCCTGGGTGTTCCTTCTAACTCTCTTTAATAACACCACCTTCCTACACCGTTTCATTTCATCAGAATCATTTTATTCAACTACATCTAAAAGCACCGTTATCTTTTGCTCTTTTTTTACATATAGGGAACTCATCCTTTTCCTATATATATCTGAATCCTATGCATTCTCTAAAGGCAAGTTCACTTTTTACTTCTTTATGAAGCTTTTTTAAAAGAAACATATGAATTGTTCTCTTCTCTGAATCATAACAAAGCTGGCTGATGCCTGTGTTTCTCTAATGTGAAAAAACATGTAATCATTTAACAGGAAAATAATCCCAACTCTCTGAGTAAAAATAGCAGTGGATCTTAGAGTGATTATGTGATCAGAAAAGGGGGTAACTTAAACAACTTTATATTCTTTGGCGGGGAATTACTCATACATTTTGCATATTACCTTTTTAATATGAAAATTTTTAATTTTTTCATTTTTACTTATCTCTTGTTTATATAAAGTATTTATGCCTTATCTTTTCAATTCAACTATAAACTCATTAAGAGCAGAGACCATCTCACCTCACTCTGTGGGCCGATACCTAATAAGAATTTGTTTCTATTTTCTTAGTTACCCATTTTGCCCGTGTAACAGAGTGATAATTCTTTTATGTTTGGTGTTACTGTAAATGGTTTGGTGTTACTGAAAATATGCCATTCAATGGTTGATTATTTCAGCAGGGTTCTTGAATGGAAATTAATGATCTCAAAAACATATGCATCTAATTCTAGCTACAGCCAGCAGGTGGGGTATATGCTACCTTTTGTTATTTGCCAAACGCTATAAATATTTTCAGGAATTTGAATAATTAATAAAGAAGGGATGATTCTAGAATCAGCTCTTATGCCTCTTAAAATTTTAAAATTATACTTTTGCATAGATATGGATTTGCACAGAAATACTAAGAAGAATATTAAGTATTGTATTAATGTAATTTTAAAACACAACTATTGAGCCAAAAGTAGGCATCTATCACTATTCTGGCCTAAGTGAAATCTTGATTCTGACGTTTTTTGCACATTCCTTCTTATCCGACTTCATCTTATCATTTTATTTCCCTTTAAGCATTACATCCCTAACCTCTGCTGTCAGAATCTTTCCTGAGCAGCGCCTTGCGTTTCTATCTTGCCTCTGACTATCTAATTCCTCGGAGGTGACACTTAATTGCTTGGTGTGTCCTTACACTTGTTTCCAGCTCCAGTTTCAAAACCATTTGTGCATCTGCTCTGAGGAACGCTCAGTCTCTCGGCCCTATACTTCACTCCTCCAGGGACCTGGTGCAGGCCAGCTGCATTCTCTCCAGCTCTGAGTGCTTTTGCTCCACACTGTCTCACTTAAAGGAGTTCCCAGAGCAGAATCAGAGGTTGTTTTCCCTGTTCCAAGAAACACTGTGTCTCTAACCAGGCTGTTCCACGGGGCATTTTCCTCTTCAAAATTCATGAGGTATCAGCCACAGCGAGCTTTTATGTACATAAAATATAATTGCCTATTTGTCCTTAATAGTGCTATAGGCTCAACATCTTTCTAAGACATTTTTTCACTTGAAATTATGACAGTTTTTATACGTAAAAAGTTTCTTTTTTTTTTTTTACCTAGGCATCAAAGTATCACAACAATAACAAAAACCAACAGAAAAAGGAAAGCAAATCTATGAAGAAAAGAGCTTTTCTCAGACCTCAAGGTTCATTTCAGGCTTCCCTTGCTCTTGCAGGTTACGTGGAAGTGCTGGTGATACCTGCTGGAGCGAGAAGAATCAAGGTTGTGGAGGAAAAGCCGGCCCATAGCTATTTAGGTAACCCGCGTTACAGACCCAGAGAAGACCCAAGTACGAGCCCAGCTCCCTGCCCTGAGAATTCTGTGGTGACAGGAAGTTAATCTGTTCCTAGTTTCGTGTTTGAACGTCCTAGGAAGCACCTCTTGTCATATCAAGTAGGAATTTCTTTCCTTCTCTCCAAGGGACTTCCCAGGAGCAATAGTAATCTGTTGTCTATATGTTTTTGAAGGGTATAAATTGCTTCCACATGTTAACCTATGATAAAGAAAAAAAAACCTCTTTGAATGATTTGGGTATGTTTTATATTATGTTTATATCCACATATAACATATTTCATAGATGTATTTATTTCACATATATACACCATCATATACACGTATACATATTAATTGCATGTATGTATGTGTGTATATGTATATATCCATAACAATTATTTTAGAATTAGAAAATCAAAAATACTTTTCTACATGTTAAAAGGACTTGAACTTTAAGTGGGAAAGGATTTTCTCTTGCTCCAGTTTATGAAAACTGGTATATTAAAGAAAGTATTTTTAAATTTTTAAGTGTGTAAAGGACTACATAGTTATTTGAATACTTAAATTAGGGGAATTAATAATTTTTAAATATAAAAAGAAACAGTCGTCAAAATCCACTTGTTTATGTGTGAAGTTTCAATCTATTTAAGTCATGTGAAATGAACTTTGATGGTCATGGCATCCACAGATAGAGAGATCTAATATGATGAGGTCATGCAGAAGACTAAATAATTTTCCAGAATTATAACATTGTGTTTATATTATTTTTTAAAAGCTCTCAAGCCTTCTATTTTCTTAACAAAAATAATGTCCTCATTATGCTTTCTCAAACGAGCAATAATGTCCCAATAGGGAAATCCCTCGTGCATGGAAAACAACACATCTTGCAAGATTGTTTCTACTCTGCAATATCAAAAATATGTAGTCTCCACTCAGATTGATTTTTTTTTACATTAGCATTTGCTTGGGTTGTAGGAAATTTTGAAGATAGGGACAATAAAATAAATTCCTTATCACGTAACACACACATTAGTTTGCTCTTACCATTATATAAATTTTGTCTACTTTTACTTACAATGGCTTTTAAATACATTTTGAGTGCAAGTAAATCAGGCTAAATTCCTAATACCCGCATTTTGGAGGCACTAGGCACCATCTAGACAATTTCAGTAGCAGATAATTGGCTACTACACTTGAGTTTGTTTCCTTTTGTCCAAGATAGGAAGGAATGTGGATGTTGCAAATGGCATTTTCACAGTTTTATAAAGTTTTAGATTCTACTATGAGTTTTCGTCACATGGCGTGTAGCATAATGAACTATTCAGTTTTCCCTGTTCAGAGAGATGTTTCTCTGCTCATTCTAATTCCTCACATCCCAGTCTCTTTACCCAGCTCTGTCTTACTTTGTCTCCCTGGACAGAGTAACTTCCTTTTTCACAGTTAGCAAATGCCCTCCACGTTGGCAAATACAATGCCACTTGACCTTTAAACAACTTCTAAAAGTGTTGACCTCTGTTAATCACCTTCTTCCTTTGGCTTTTAAGACTGTGAGCTCTTCTCCCTCACTGGAGGCCTCTCACCTCTGGTCTGTTGGATCCTCAGCTTCTTCAAATGTTCTCATACTACAGGGATCAGTTCTGGGCCTCTCTCCCTCTGTTGTACCCTCTCCTTAGAGAAGCATTTCTCAACCTGTGGGTCGCGACCCACAGGAACTGTATTAAAGGGTGGAGGCATTGGGAAGGTTGAGAACCACTGCCTTAGAAAATCACATTTAGCTCTATTGCTTTACATGTTTATTTAATATAAATTATCAGATGTCTCCTTGGCACATTAGGAATAATAAGTTCAAAATGGAAAGTCCAAATGGAAAGTTTGATTTTTACCCCACACAGAAACACGTTCTTAATTTTCCCCACTGCAATACTAGTCACTGTACTAGTGTCCTGTGGCTGCAGTAACAATTCCTGATAACTTGGTTATTTAAAACAAAAGAAGTTTAATTCTCTTACAGTTATGGAGGTCAGAAGTACAAGATCAGTTGCACTAAGCCAAAAATCAAAGTGTCTTCTCTATAGCAGTATCTCTGGAGATTCCAGGGAAACATCCCTTCTTTGCCTCTTCCAGCTCTGGTGGCTGCCAGCATTTCTTTGCTGTGGCTGCATCACCCCAATATCTGCCTGTATGGTATTATCATGACCTCATTTTCTTCATGTTCACCTCTCCCTCTTCTTTCCTCTGATAAGCGTATTTGTAATTGCATTTAGGGCCCAGCTGGATTATCCAGGATAATTTCCTCCCCATCAATATTTTTAGTATCTTCAAGGCTTGCTTTTTCATGTGCCATAGAAGATAGCAACATATATCTTAGTTCCTTCCGGCTGCTATAAAAATACCATTGTCTGGGTGGCTTATACACAGTAGAATTTATTTCTCCCAGTTCTGGAGGCTGGGAAGTCCAAGATCCAGGTGCTAACAGATTCCCTGCCTGATGAGGGTCCGTTTCCTGAGTCATGGTTGGCACCTTTTTATTTTTCACTATGTCGTTACATGGTGGAAAGGGCTAGCTAATTCTCTGGGGTCTCCTTTGTAAGAGCATTAATCCCTCATGACCCAATCACCTCTCAAAACTTCTAACACTTTGACCTTGGGGTTAAAATTTCAAAGCATGAATTTTGGGGGGACACAAATGTTCAGACCAGAGCAATAGCATTTATTGATTCCAGGGATAGGACATGGATATCAATTTTTTTCCCTCAATAACACATTTTTTATTGTGGTACAATACATTAGATACTTGCTTTTCTATTCTTATGATACTTTACTAACAAAAAATTTACTGTCAATTGTTTTAAGTATAAAGTTGAATGAGTTCAGTGGAATAAAATACATTCACATCTCAATGACCTCTTTTGAAGAAATACAAAAAACCATCATAATGTTTATATGGGATATCAAATGCTCCCCAACAGTCATGCCAATCTTAGAAAAGAAGAAAAAAGATGGTGGACTTACACTTCCTAATTTTAAAACCTACTACTATTTCTAAAGCTACAGTAATCAAAAAGTATGGCACTGGCCTAAGGACAGACATACAGACAAATGAAATAGGACTTTTATATCTAGGAACACCCAGAAATAAGACCCTTACACACATGGTCAAAGGATTCTCAGCAAGGGTACCCAGACCACTCTACGGACAAAGGACAATATTTTTCTATAATGATGCTGGGAAAACAAGGTAGCCATATAAAGAAAAATTGAATTTACACCGTCCCTAACACCATAGCACCATATACCATACCATACCTAACACCTAACACCCTATACAAATAGATACCAAGTCCAGGACTTTTCTTTTGTTCTTTTTTTGTTTGTTTTTGATTATTGATTAAATCCCCTTACCAGTAATAGGTCTGTTAGGATTTCTGTTTCCTCATGATTAATCTTGGTAGGTTTGATATTTCTGGGAATTTGTCTATTTAATTTAGTTTATCAAATTTGTTGCTGGACGGTTGCTTACCATACCTTCATAATGCTTTTTATTTCCATAGCATTGGTTATAATGCCCCCCTTTCATTTCTGATTTTAGTAATTTGTCTTTTTTTTTTTCTTAGTCAATCTAGCTAAAGATTTATCAATTTCAGTTTTGTTAGTCTTTTCGAAGGACTATCTTTTGGTTTTGTTGATTTTTCTCTACTGGTTTTCTATTCTATGTTTCATTTCTCTCTGCTTTAATCTTGATGATTTTTTTCCTTCTGTTACTTTTGGACTCAGTTCTTTTCTTTTTCAGTTCCTTAAGTTCTAAAGTAATCATTAATTTGAAGTCCTCCTTCTTTCTTTCTTTTTTAAACAGAGACAAAGTCTCACTCTCACTTAGGCTGAAGGTCAGCAGCATCCTCATGAGTAGCTGGAACTAAACTCATGCACCACCATGACTAGCCTATTTTTATTTTATTTTTTATAGAGATGGGGGTCTTGCTACGTTGCTCAGGCTGGTCTCAAACTCCTGGCCTCAAACGGTCCTACCACCTTGACCTCCCAAAATGCTGAGATTAAAGGCATGAGCCACCATGCTGGTCTACTTCTTTTTTAATGTAAGAGCCTAAGTTTTACATTTCCCCCTTAGAGCTATTTTTTCTGTGTCCCATAAGTTTGGGTATATTGAGTTTTCATTTTTATTTATATCCAGTTTTTTTTTTCTTTTTTTAAATTTCAGATTAATATGAGGGCACAAACAATTAGGTTACATTGTTTGTATTTGTCAGACAAAGTCCAAGTTGCAGGTGAGCTGTAAGCCCAGGAAGTATGCTGTATACCCTTACATTGTACCAGTTAGGTGAGAGTTTGCCAATCCCCCTCCTTCCTCCCCTCTCCCTTCTCCCTCACTCCCCCCACTTGAATTTAATTGTGTTTCTCTTTCAGGTGAGTGTGTTGTTGTTCTTCTCTTGTTTTCATATGAGTATTGAGTACACTGGATACTCGCTTTTCCATCCTTGTGATACTTTACTAAGGAAAATGTTCAACTCCATCCAAGTTAGAGTTAGTACAAAAGATGTAAAGTCTCCATCTTTTTATGGCTGAATAGTATTCCTTGGTATACATGTGCCACAATTTATTAATCTATTCATGTGCTGTTGGGCATTTAGGTTGATTCCACATCTTGGCGATTATGAACTGTGCTGCCACGAATAATCTAATGCAAATGTCTTCATTGTAAAATGCTTTTTGTTCTTATGGGCAGATACTTACTCATGGGATTGTAGGATCAAATAGAAGGTCTACTTTTAGCTCTTTGAGGATTCTCCATACTTCTTTCAAAAGAGTCTATGTTAGTTTTCAATCCCACCAACAAGGTAAAAGTGTTCCTTTCTCTCCACATTCATGCCAGCATCTGCAGCTTTGGGACTTAGTGATGTGGGCTATTCTCACTGGTGTTAGGTAGTATCTCAAGGTCATTTTGATTTGCATTCTCTGATGATTAGGGATGATAAGTATTTTTGCATGTGTTTGTTGGCCATTCATCTGTTCTTTTCAGCAAAGGTTCTGTTCATGTCTCTTGCCCATCTATAAATGGTTTGTCTTTTCTTGTTGATTAATTTGAATTCTTTATAGATTCTAATGATCAGCCCTTTGTTTTATTTATAGCATGCAAATCTCTTTCTTCTCCCATTCTGAAGGCTAAATATTTTCTTTAGTTGTTGTGCCCTTAGTTGTGCAGAAGCTTTTTAATTGGATCATATCTCATGTATTTATTTTTGGTGTGCTGCAGTTGCCTAAATGTTCTTCATCATAAAATCTTTTCCCAGGCCGATTTTGTCAAGAGTTTCTCCCACACTTTCATCTAGGGCTTTTATTGTTTTGTGTCTTAAATTTAAATCTTTTATCTAGCAAGGGTCAATTTTTTTAAGTGGTGAGAGGAGTAGGTCCAGTTTCAGTCTTCAACATGTGGCTAACCAGTTCTCTCAGTGCTATTTTTTAAATACAGATTCTTTTCTCCATTGTTTCCAGATATTTTTAAAATTTCTCTTGTGATTTCTTTTTTGTTGATTCATTGGTTATTTAAGAGGGTGTTGGTTCATTTCCATAAATTTGTGAATTTTCCAGTTTTCCTTCTGTTACTGATTTTTACCTTTATAAGTGTGAGGTCATAGAGGTATTTTGTATAATATGTAACTTTTAGAAATATGGATAGATTTAGGGGCAGAGGATCAATGCTGAGTCTACCACATCCGCTAATTTCTATCTCATATTTTAAGCCAAAACATAGAGTCTATTCACCTTTTTTATTACCCCAATATGATACATCAACAAATCCCATTGGTTTCTTTCCATATACACTGTGACTTTTAACAAACCACTCCCTATTACATAATCTTATCCTTGAATTTTTTGTTTACAGTCCTTGCTTTTACATTGCCAATCTCCACTGTTAATTCTTGAAGACATTTTGTTCGGTGCTTTGTGTGCAATAACTAAAACAGAGTCTGGCACACAGAAATCATAGATTTTTCTGAGTAAATTTTTTTTTATGAACAGATGCTTCACACTTGCTTAATGCTTCATATAGGCCAGTGAATTACATATACTCATTAAAGAAATCCTCACAATACCTCCATGAAGTAGGCACTGCTAATTTCCCAATCCTCAAGACAAGGAAATAGAGGAACAAAGACTAAATTTCCTGCCTGGTGTCACACATCTAAAAAGCAATGATCTTAAATCTGAACCCAGAGAGTCTGGTCCTGGCATCTGGATTCTTAGACTGTAAACCCTACAGCTTCTTTTTAATTTTTCCTCTTTTAAAACTCATTGCCTTGGTATTTATGTTTTTAAGGTAAATATTATATTTGAACACATTTTCCTGTAACGCCCCTCCCCATAACCTCTTTTCCCCCTTTTAAACGAATGTGACCAGCTTATTATATAGACTTAACTCAAAAGGATGAAAATCATGAAATGACTTTTTTCTTTTCTAATTGCTAATTCTGCCAAATCCTATCCTCTTTCTCTGCTACAGACCTCTCAACATAAGTCCCCAGACACTTACTAAAAGACCATTCAATTTAACACTTGAATCACATATCTGTCTCAAGTGTCTGGTCTTAATTATCATCAGTTCTCCTTGTTTATAGCACTAAGTCTAAGCTAGCAGGGTCTTTTTCTGATATAAAGAAACAGCATCTATTCTCCTAAACGGTGTGAACGCTACTTGGAGATTAAATCAATACCGCAAACACTAACATGTTAGCATACTTATTCAAGAGCCAGCAGTTTCCTCATTTGCTGACTCAGAAAAATAATTACCCTGATAAATTGGTGGAAAACTGCAAGAATGGAGGGAAAGTGACCACTTGTATAAACTTGTCAAGAGAATAAAAATGGGTTTCAGAGAAGATAAAGGATTTGAACTATTAGAACTTGTTGAAAAATGGATGTGAGTGTTGACAGAGGATGAAGATGCAAGGATAAATTCTGGGTTTCTGGCAAATAGCAGTGCTATATACTGACATGGGACAGCTGGGTGAAGGGAACTTGGGAGAAAAAAAAATAAATGACACCATATTAAAATCCTAGATTTCAAGCCCTGCCAAATGGATACATATCATAAATCACATGTCCTAAAGGCTCCTTTGGGGATAAGAAGGAAGTCATTGGAAATTTCCACCAGAAACGGCTTTAGAAAAGTGAAAGGCAAATAGAACATTTACAAATTGATCATTCCTACACGAATGACCTTGTCTAGGTCAAACTGTATTTCATACTACAGGAAGCATTTAGTTCTCTCCCAATACAATTCCTCTTTTTCTTTACTTTCTTAGAACTGTGCTCTAAATTTTTATCTGCTAGTCTAAAGATTATGGCAGTATTGTTTTGATAATAATTTATCAGAAAGCCTAAAAGAGTACTGCAGATAACTGTGTGTTATCCTTACAAAATCATTAAAGCTTGCGATTTTTTTTTTTTTTTAATCTTAAAAATGGCCAGGCATGATGGCAGCATGTGGTTGTCGTCTTAGAGACTTGGAAGGCTGAGGCAAGAGGATCACTTGAGAAGTTCCCAGCTGCAGGGAGCTCTGATCCTGCCAGCACAATGCAGCCTGTGTGACAGAGAAAAACCTCTTCTTAAGTAAATAAATAGATAAATACATAAATAAAAACCATCTCACAAAGGTTGCCTGAGTCAACTGACCTTCCATGCAGGTTAGTGTGCACACACTGTGACAAATCTCTTCCTGAAAATAATTTAGAATGAGCAAAATGTAATAGGAAAAAAACCCACTTTAATAATTGACCTCTTATTTCAGTCACTTTGGGCTACTATAACAAAGTACCATAGACTGAGTGGATTATAAAGGAATTTATTTTTCACAGTTCTGGAAATCTGAGGTCAGGGTGCCAGCATTGCTGGGTTCTGGAGAGGACCCCCTTCTGGGTTAGAGACAGCCAACTTGTAGCTGTGTCCTCACATGACAGAGGGAGGAAGCAAACTCTCTTGGGACCCTTATGAGAACACTAATCCCATTCATAAGGATTTCACTCTCATGACCTCATCTAATCCTAATTACCTCCCAGAGATCCCACCTCGTAATACCATCACGTTAGGGGGTAGGGTTTCAAAGTGTGAATTTTGAGGGGACACAGGCTTTTACTCCATAATACCTCCGAACTGGAAAGAAATTAAGGAATTTTTAGATGCCAACACCAGGGTGAAAACAGGAAGCCAGAATATTAGGCTGACTCTGAAGATCCACTTATGTTTAATCCGGGTAACCAAGTTCCGACTTTGCAAATCACAAAGATTCTATGGACAGAAAACAAAGCCTAAGGCCTTTGTAAAGTGGGAACTCTTAGAAGAAATAGCCCTGGATAAAGCAAGAACTCCACAGGAATGTAGGTTCAGCTTGACGGAAGGGAGAAATAAATCTGCACCATAAAAGAAGAAAGAACGAAAATGTGTCTGTATTAACTTCAGCATTAATATTAGCTGGAGATAAAAACAAAAACTACCTGAGAATCTGTAAAGCACAGCAAAGCAAACCCTCATACATATTTGTAGCACCAATTTACCCTAAATGTGTAGTCCCAAATCCTCAATCAGTTTATTTATTTATTTATTTATTTTTGCGGTTTTTGGCCGGGGCTGGGTTTTAACCCACCACCTCTGGCATATGGGGCCAGTGCCCTACTCCTTGAGCCACAGGTGCTGCCCCCAATCAGTTTATTTTAAGGTGGGTACCAAGGTGGCTGATCTATGCAAATGTAAGTCCTTTTTGAAAGAATGCATCTTCAAATCGGGCCTCAAAAAATCTATAAATTTCAACAAATATAATTTAAGGGTAAACAAATCAGAAAATGCAAAAGGAAATAGACTTTATGAGCAAAATACAAATAAATAAAGAGCAGAATGAGATGGATAAATTTGTGTCATATGCAGAGAATATAAAAATAATTATGGTTAAAATGTTTAAAAATATAAAATTGGGATTTAAAACTAAAAGTAAAGAAGATGAAGGCCAGGTGTGTGGTGGCTCATGCCTATAATCCTAGCACTCTAGGAGGCTGAGGCAGGAGGATTGCTTGAGGTCAGGAGTTCGGAGACCAGACTGAGCAAAGTAAGACTCTGTCTCTACTTAAAAATTGAAAGATCAGTCAGATATGGTGGCATGCGCCTATAGTCCCAGCTACTCCCAGGAATTTGAAGTTGCTATGAGCTGGGCTAAGATTGACCATGGCACTCTAGCTTGGATGACAGAGCAAAATTCTGTCTCTAACAAAAAACAAAAATAAAAATATGACTATAAAATTGACTAGGCACATTTTTTTAAAGAAACAAATATAAAATTTGGAAGTGTAACTTAATCAGTTGAAACTAAGAAGAAAATAAAAGACATGGCAAGTAAGAAAAAAAGAATGCAAAATGAGATGGCATAAATGGATCAAAGATAATGATTTTAATAAATACTTAAAGTCTAAAATCTGTAATTAAAAGACAAGAATTGTCAGGTTAAATTTTGAAAACAATCCAGATATATCATGTCCAAAAGAGACAATATATAAAACATAAGATTCAGAATGCTAGACATTAACGAACGGAGAACTCTTCCAGAAAAACACATCCGATCATGATGATGATGATGTAAGTCGATATTCACTTGAAAGCAAAAAAAAAAAAAGACTTGAGATTTGTGAAAGCCGTAAAATAATTACCAAAAAAAATCAATTCATCAAAAAGGAATTGCAATTTTAAAATTATATGAACTCAGGAATATAACTCCAAAACTATAAAGGAAAAAAAAAAGAAGAAAAATTGACAAATTCATCATCATAGTGAGAAATTAAACACAAAGTTATAAAGTCAACTGACTTCAGTCAAAGTATTGAGGTAATGAATGGGGAAAACTGTATTCTAAAGAAATGGTGCTAAAACTCCATATTTATATAGGAAACAAAAAGAGGAAAGGAACCTCGGCCCCACCCTCACATTATAAACAGAATTACCATAAAACAGATTAGAGATCTAAACAAAAACCCTCAAACTCTAAAACATAAAATCTTCCTTACCTCGTGGTAATTAATGATTCTTTACTACTTTTCAAAATTACTAACCCTAAAAGTAAGGATATATTGGATTGAACTAATAATATTGTTTCTCTTTGAAAGACACCATTAAATATGAAAATCATATGAAAATAAATATGATGAAATCCACAATTGCAGAGAAAATATTTGTAATAAACTAATTTTCAAACATAAACTGTAGTTTCAGGCTTGGCACCCATAGCACAGTGGTTGCAGCACCAGCCACATACACTAAGGCTGGTGAGTTTGAACCCAGCCTGGGTGAACTAAAACAACTACAACAAAAAAATAGCCAGGCATTGTGGCGGGCACCTGTAGTCCCAGCTACTTAGGAGGCTGAGGCAAGAGAATCACTTAAGCCCAAGAGTTGGAGGTTGCTGTGAGCTATGACACCACAGCACTCTACCCAGGGCAACATAGTGAGACTCTATCTCAAAAACAGGAAAGAAACAAACAGAAAAAAACTAAAACTATAGTTTCATAGAAAACATTTTCAATAAATGTATGTATTTATACAACATCTATTAAAATGTAATTTTAATTGGCAAGCTGTAGTATGTGTATACCATGGAACATTATTCGGCTATTAAAAAAATATGGAGATTTTGCAGCATTTGTACGAACCTGGATGGAGGTGGAACACATTGTCATTAGTGAAGCATCACAGGAATGGAGAAGTATGAATCCTATGTATTCAACTTTGATATGAGGACAATTAATGACATGGTGGAGCATTGGGGAAGGGGTGAGCAGACAGAGAAGGGGGGGGTGATGGTAAGGACAAGGGAAAAAAAATAGTGACTAATTTTCACATAAATTAGATTCAATTTTAACTAACGTACGTCACTTAAACATTAATTTTTACTTGTTAATATGTTGTTTAGTATACAGGATACTGCATCCTCATTTAAAAGTGAATTATGTTTGTAATTTCCCCTTTAGAATAATATATTTTCTCCAATTTTAAGATCAGGTATATCCAGATTAAATAGAATGATTTTGAAGTATTTCTTCTTTTTCTATTGTCTATAAGATTTGACATGATCTGTTTTTTGAAATTATCTTTTATTTTTATTTATAAATATTAGTTGTCTATTTTTTGAGACTTTGGAAAAAA
>CAUYQV010033862.1:0-31231 GCA_963574575.1 Galagoides demidoff | reverse complement strand
TGTAGCCTAATTAGGTAGTTGAAGAAGAATACCTGAATTTCAG
Source organism: Galagoides demidoff (assembly GCA_963574575.1). NCBI lineage: Eukaryota > Metazoa > Chordata > Mammalia > Primates > Galagidae > Galagoides > Galagoides demidoff. Next base: position 31,188 of record CAUYQV010033862.1, on the reverse strand, counting down.
TAGAAACCTATTACCTATTATGGGAGCTGTTCAAGGGACTGAAACTCATTACCTATTATGGTGGTATGGCAGCTGTCTGCCTAAGGTGTCTCAATCAGCGGCTTAATGGCTGTGCATGCAGGCGTGGGGGAAGGCAGCAGGGAGTGGCCCTGCGGTTTAACAGAGCTTATGCAGTAAATGACAAAATGGCGCTGGTCTGGCCTTTTCAGTGCATGTGAAATTTAGTAAAGATAGACTATAAATGTCTTCTTTTTTATTTTTATTTTTTGGCAGTTTTGGCCGGGGCCAGCACCCTACTTCTTGAGCCACAGGCGCTGCCCAGAATATAAATTTCTTAACACAATAACTAAGAAAATGTCATGAAGGCTATGTTAACCAGTCTGATGAAAATATTTCAAATTGTGTATAAAACCAGCACATTGTACCCCATGATTGCATTAATATACACAGCTATGATTCAATAAAGATAAAATAAAAGAAAAAGTATCATAAATGGAAATGTAACAGTAAAATCCTAATAATAGATTAGTTTATTTAAATCAATTGGAACTATTTCCTTCATGTAAACTATATATATTTGTATGTCACAACTAAAATGGTTTCTAGTTTAAAAAAAAAAAAAAAAACTAAGAGACTAGGAGAAGGAAAATTGCTCTGTAGAGAAATATATGGCTATGTTAGTATTAAAATATTAAATACTGCTTTTCATAATACATCTTCAAATTCATCCACTATTTTTTTCATTACAGGTTTTTTTTTTTAATACAAGTTAGCTATTTCTGAATAACTGATTATACCAAAACTTAGATGCTTAGCTAAACAACCATTTACTTCTATCAGAACTCAGCAGCAATTTAGATTGGGCTGAACTAAATGATTGTCTAAGTCAAATATTCCCCTATGCATCTGCAGTAAGGTTCAGTTTATGAGTGTAGTTCTCATCTTCAGGTGGGTCGTCATTGGCTGGTGCACCTTAGCTCTCTTCCATAAGTCTTATCTTCCATATGTCTCTTAACTAGCAAGCTCTCCTGGGCATTTTCTCATGACAAGGACAGACAGCCAAGACACACATCAGACTGAAGTTTCAATTTGGACCAGCACCATTAAAGCCACATTTTATTTGTCTGAAACAAGTCACCATGAAATATCAGATTCACAATGAAGGGAAATGGATTCTGTCTCATGATGGGACTAGCTGCCAAGTGAAATTGCTAAGGGAGGCATGGATAATCAAAGCCTTTGTGCAATCAATCCACTACACTTCACAACCTGGGCATTATAACAGGCAAAGCTTCTGGGCTTTGTTTCTCGTCTTTCACCTTAAAACTTTAAGGATCTAAAATTATATTAAGAAGTTGCATTTATTACAATCTGAATTTTTTTCTGATGTATTTCTCAGATACAATCACCTTTTTCTACTTTCAATAAGATTACTTGAGTCCAATATCATCTCTTGCTAGACTAGTGTAATGGGGGTCTTTATCTCTTTAATCCTTTGCCTTTTCTCTCTCACTAAAAAGTGAGACAAAGTTAATGTCTGAGCATAAAGAAACATTTTATGTTTTGAACAGTGATTAAAAACAAATGAAATTTTTATACCGTGGGTATAGATATTTCCCCCCAAAATACAGAAGGTCAAATAGTTTTTGACTCAAAGGACAGCTGTGTTGGAATGAAACAGGCTACTTAAGAGTTCTGAGATGGTACAGATTTAAAACATCCAGAATATACAAGAAAATATTTCTCTTTTTGATATCAGGACATATCACCTGAATGAGAATAGAATATATTTAATATCACTGTCTGCTATTATATATTTCATTTAAATATTTATATGGAGATTCAGCCATACCTCCACATCCTTTCAAGTTGAATATATTTTGGCATAAAACTCCAGGTTATATTTGGTGAGGGGGTTTTTACTATATCATTCCAGATTCCCTTATCTCGTGTTTTGTGTCTTGGTCAAAGTTTCTACCACTTTGAAATGAGTATTAGTCGACATTTTGATGACATATATGTTCATCCCTCATCTTCTCCATAAAGCTATTTTGATTATTGTTCTAATTCCTTCCATTTCCAAAGTATCATATATTCAATCTACTGAATATTATTAGCCTACACATAGAAGAAAACTTAAAAATAAACGTCATTCTTCACATATTCCTCGGACCTTCCTGGCATTGGAGGACTTTCCTTTCCTTTTTCTATTTATAATATAATCCTTTGCAGTTTTACTAAGCAGATCCTCAGTTTCCAATCCCTCAGTTCTCAAGACTGCACATCAAATTTCAAAAATTACTTTTGTTTTAATATGTCAAACCATTTAATGTTTCACTGTCTTTATTCTTATCTACCTAGATACAAAGCAAATTATGTTATTGTATCTTTCTCCAGGCAAACTCTTCTTATGTGCTGTTTCTCTCATCAGACAATCCTTTATTCATTAATGTTGGCAACATGTCATGTCTCTGCTCAACTATGTAAAATGTTGGAAATACAACAAATTCCTTCAAAGCTTACTGGCCATTAGGAAATAGAGGATAATAATCACTTTAAAAATAAAATACCTGTGGAAATATATCTTTAGGGAACAACATAATGAATTTATGTAGCAAAAAAATTCAGTATGATTCTCTAGTTGAATATCAAGTCATTAATACCCATAAACAACTAAGATTCATCAGTATGCACTCACACTATTTCTCTGGCCTCAAATATCCTCCTAAGTGTATCTTTATTTTCTTCTTCAGGTATTTTCTCAAAGATCACTTGTTCAGAAAATATTTCCTGAGCACTCTAAAATTTCATGTCTGCCTTCATACCAACAGCATATATTGCCTTCCTGGATTTATTTTTGTTTTCTTCTTTACATTTTTCATATGTAGAATTTAAAAAATATTTTCAGGTTAATATGAGTGTATAAACAACCAAGTCACCATATGTGAATTTCTTAGATACAGTCTCTGTGTAAGAGAAAGCATAAGAGTGTTGATTTTCTAAATTAATAATTACATCTGGGATCTAAAAGTTGGATTGTACATATCAATCTCCATTAAAAGGAGCTGTGATTCTTTGGAAAAATTACCAATCTTATAGGTAGGATTGGGGTAACAGAAGGTAAACCTGTAGCTTCCTGGAGTTTAATAAATAATAAAGAATTACCCAAATAATGAGAAGACATATCAAAAGTTTGAAGGAACTCTTCATTGGGGCCAACTTTGTACAACTTGAGCATCAAAATAAATGATTGCATGGGTTATAGCCCATTGAACAAATAAGAAATCAAGAATGCATACTGATGTACACAAATAATGAATACTTTGAGAATGAAAAGAACATGATTTTACTGTACTCAGAATCTTCCACAAAATGATTAATTAGAAGTAGGAATAAAAAATAACTTTGTATTGTGCAGACATGATATACAATCAAGGAGAGTGGCATCAATAATGGAGTAAGTTGAAATTGTGCTTTCATCAGGAGTGTGCCAGCAGAATAGCACAACAATTGTCTATGATATTCCAAAGTTACATAATTTGTATTTTTCTTTATGAGACAGAGTCTCACTCTGTGGCCCAGGCTAGAGCGCCATGTTGCCATAGGTCATAGCAACCTTGAACTCCTGGGCTCAAGTGATCCTCTTGCTTCAGCCTCCCAAGTAGCTGAGACTAAAGGTCCCTGCTACAATGCTCAGTTATTTTTAGTAAAAATAGGGGGTCTCTCTGTTGCTCGGGGTGGTCTGGAACTCTGGAACTCAAGCAGTCTACCTGCCTTCCCCTCCCAGAGTGCGAGTGCTAGGATTATAGGTGTGAGCCACCGCATCTAGCCCATAATTTGTATTAACAATGAACAATCATATGAAAAAGCTGATTTGAAGGACATACTACTAGTTAATTGGTCTGAACAATTGAAATGTGTCAGGGTTGAACTTTAAGAAAGTCAGAAGGACTGTTCTAGACTAAAGTAGACTAAGATATGATGACAAAATTCAAGATATATTTTGGACTGTATCATTTTTCTATTAAGAGTATCTTTAGGATACTTGGTGACAGTGTAAGGGTATCGGTGAATGAAAAGGTAACAATGTGTCAGTGTTAATTTTCCAAATGCTATCATCTGTATTGTGGTTTTATGAAAGAGTATTAGTTAAAAGATTTTATAGGCTAATGTGAATCAGACTTTAACATGCCAGAACTACGTTGTTCACTGAGATAGGGAAGAAAAAATAAACATGTTTATTCAAATATCTAGCTAAATCTAGTAATTTTGGAGTCATTTTGGAAAATTACCATCTTTTGACAAGATATTTCAAATATTTTAAAAAGAAAATAGGGTGCCCAAGAGACGTTTTTGTTTATTAAAGCACAATAAACAAAATTATTTGATAACAAGCCTTTTCTAAAGAAATAAAATTATAAGGAAAATAAGCAAATTTGAAAACATCAGATTCATTCCGTATTTCCAAATACTTATTATCAAATATTGTGTTATGCAGTATTTTATTTTGAGATAAATGCTAATTCTGCCTGGGATATGAGCAAACATTTCCAGTGGGAGTCGTTCCAGGCCCCTAAATTTGGCTTTGCAGTCTTACTATTTTGCACTGAGTCATACGTGATTCTCTGGCTCCTTGTCCTTATTATTTCCTCCTACATTTTTCTCTTTATTTATCAGTTGAAACCTTATTTCTCCTACATGTTATTTTCAATTATGTTAACCAACTAGTAATTTAACTGGGCTGCATCCACATTACTGGCTGAAAAGAATCACATGAAATCATTGTAAATGCCCATCCCTCATTTTTTTCTCTTTAATGGTATTTACTCAGAGCCACAAAAAATGAAGATGTTAATTTTAATAATTTTAATGTATTACTATTTTACTCATATTGATTCATGTGAGTAATCAAAGTACACATTTGTATGAAAATCCAGCCAAATAAATATATAGTCTTTGAGATAGAGTGTGAATTGGAGATTTTGTACTCATTAAAGTTTATTTTAAAGTATGGCCAAAGTCCTCTATAAATGCTACCCGAAAATGGCTTATTCCTGATCTACTCTCTAACATTTGCTGAAGACAAAGAGAAATGCGTGTTTTCTCCCCTGTAAGGTAACCTGCCGCGTTTGGGTGTTTCGTCTGTTCCTCCACGTTACCTGTGCAAACTGAGGCTTAGGAAACACTAGCTGAGTACTAACCCTAATCATTTTGGCACTCTGGTTACTGACTGTGCTGTGTCCAAAAGCCTTTTCTCTTGGATCCAGGATTTTTATATCTTCGCTCAGCATCCACAAAACCGTGGCAGGTTAATTTGTCTCTTGCAAGGGAAACTCCTCAGACCCTTCACACTTCTTGACAGAAAATTTCTAAAAACAAGTTGCCAGGGGCTGTGCCCTGTGGCTCAGTGAGTAGGGTGCCGGCCCCATATACGAGGGTGGTGGGTTATACCTGCCCCGGCTGAACTGCAACAAAAAAATAGCCAGGGTGTTGTGGTGGGCACCTGTAGTCCCAGCTACACGGGAGGCTGAGGCAGAAGAATTGCCTGAACCCAGGAACTGGAGGTTGCTGTGAGCTGTGATGCCACAGAGCTCTACAGAGGGCGACAAAGTGAGAGACTCTGTCTCTACAAAAAAAAAAAAAAAAGAGTTGCCATATTATCTTATTATATTATCTTGCAAGGGGCAAAAGGAGTGAGGAGGACATGCACAAATGTAAGTTAATATAAAGTGTCTGGGCGTTCCTAAAGAAAAGGTATCATGGAAATATAAAATTCAGTGAAATCATTAGCAAGCATACATTTTTCAGTTTAACTAATTGTTCAAGTTTTCTCTCAGCTATGACTTTAAGTCTTTAAGATTGACCTTTTCTTAATTTTTTTAATTTTTCTTGAGACAATATTGCCCTATTTCAATTGCAGTGGCACAATTAGAGCTGACTACAGCCTCTAATTCCTGAGCTCAAGCAAAGCTTCTGCCTCATCCTCCCAAGGAGTGGGGGCTAGAGGGATGCACCCCAATCCCTGGCGCCACTTTTCTTAAATTGAATGCATCAAATAATTCTTACATATGATTTTCATAGTGAATACTCACAAATAAATAATCCTTTGAGGTTCTTTAGTACAATGCAATACCATGTTGATTTTACAATAATTTTTTTTAATTCTCTGGAAACTATTTCTGTAAATGAAGAAAATATTTTTACCATTACAGTGATCTCATTTTGGCATCCAGTCTCTGAAAAAAGAAAACTTTGTTATGATTCCACAGGAAGACTCTTATTTACATATATTTTGATATTCATTGTAATTACTTAAAGAAAAAAATCTCAGAAGGCGTTGAAAGAGAATTCAGTTCCTATGATTTATTTGTGTTAATGCAGAAATCCAGAAAGCATTCAAATTTCACTGGATTACATTGTTAAACATTTCATTAAAAGATTGATGTAAATGAGCTTCATCAGTGTATGTTACAGATGTGGCATAGGCTCATATAAATTTGCAACTGTGTATCTATTATTTCCCTAAATTGTTTATTTTATAATATTCTTACGGATTTTAAAAAATAAACAGAGAAATAATGTGCAAATTATTTTTAGAATGTTCATAACCTAGTCTGGCCAACAATTATTTTGTAAGCTTAATGTGATATTACATAAAAACTATTAAGATTCTAACACACACTATATCTTCAGTACTCACACTATCCTACGATTCATAATCATAAAAACTTCAATCCCTTGACCCTTTTATTCTGTCTCTCGTCAGTAGGGAACCTGAACCTTCTGATTTCAATATCTTTCTTTTTTAAGCATTAAAGGAGGCAAGGAAAGCTTCCTCTTTCTCCGCTGCACCCTTTTTAATTAAAGAATTTGTTATGTAAAATTTGGAATCAGTCAAAAGGCTGTACTTATGGACCAAGAAGTCCACACTTTTCCTTAAAGCCACAGGTTCCCCACACTGTACACATTGAATCAACGTTTAGTTAAACATTAAGATATATCATAATGTTTACAGTTGTTCATTTATAGATCTTTCTCTTTTTCTCTGAGACAATGTCTCACTCTGTTGCTCAGGGAGGGCTGTGGTGTCAGCCTACCTGTATGACTGGGACTACAGGCATCTGCTACCACATCTCTCTCTTTTTTTTTTTTTTTCTATGTTTTGTAGGTTAAGGGTCTTTGTGTTGTGCAGACTGGTCTCCAATTCCTGAGCTTAAGCAGTTCTCTTGCCTTGACCTCCCAGCCTGATAGGATGACAGGGATGAGCCTGTGCCTAGCCTGCCCATTTATAGACTTAAAAGATACATTGTGTACTTTTAATTTTTTATATACAGTTTAGAAAGCAAGCAGGGACAACAGTTACTATAGTGGTGAAAATTCACACATCTGAGAAAGATAGTGGGAGGAAGGAATTAGTATCAATGGATATGAAATGGCTATTATGTTTTCTCTATATAATCTATATTTATCTATATTTATTTATATTGTCACCCTGTAATTAATAACAAATTCATAATACATCCCCCCCCACAATTGGGATGTTTTAGAACTTTTTGACATTTGAGAATAATTGTGCCCGTTGTAATAATCAACACTAAATAAGAGAGTATATCACCTTTTAATTTAGAGAACATGCCTTTTTCTACTAAGAAAACATTAGGCTAATCTATTACAGAAATACATAATACAAGAAAACACAAAATAATTAAATACCCATACCAGAAGATACGGCTTAGAAATTTAAGGAAAAATAAGTTTATGTAAGTTCTATATGAAGGGAAGACTGAGCTTCACAATAAATAATACCTTATATCAGTTGATTTGTGGTTGAGTATGTTTCCTATAAATGAAATAAATAGAAATATCCTCGCACAATCTACACTTACAAAGCCATCCATAAACAATACAGCACGGAGGATTTAGAGATGATTGACAGTACTTTTCATATGTCCCTAGTCTTTTCCAGCCAGAGTTTTCCATACTAACTCCAAGTAAAAAACAAATGAAATTTCCAATACACAAAATGTTTTTCAGAACATAAAAGGAAATCCCATTAAACATTGGGGTACTATAATTCAGTAGCATCAAAGGTCCCAACTTAAACTTTATGTTACAAATGTAAATGCTGTACCATAAGTGTATGTACCTGCATGTTAATCAGAAATAAAAATAATTTGAAACTGAAAACAAAACAAACAAAAAAACTTTCTAAATTATTATTCCAATGTAAACATTATGAAAAAAAAAGTGTGTTAACACCGTAGTCACTGAACTATGAACGAGGGTGAACAAGGAAGATTCATCTGTATTTATAGCCATTTTCATGGCCGGCATCACCTCCTGTTGAATCAGCAATGACATTATATTTTCAAAAGAGTGAGAACCCTACTACAAGCTGCACATGTGAGGGAACCAGGTTGAACACTTATTCTGAGAATTTAATGCCTCATGATCTTAGGTGGAGCTGCAAGTACAGGTTAACATTAGCAGAGAGGTTTGACTGCACAGAGACTATAATCAATCAATTGCTTGTAGACTCAATCAAAACCATTGTCTCTCCACCCATGTCTGTGGAAAAATTGTCTTCCATGAAATTAGTCTCTGGTGCAAAAAATGTTGGAAAATGCTATGGTAAAAGGTGATGTTTGAAATATACCAAAGTCATTATATTACAAGTGTCCATAAAGAATTTGTAAATTATTTTAGTAACGTGCAAGATATACACAGACTATATTTAAAACTATAAAATCGTATGTGCTATTTTAGAAAAGAATCTATTTTCACCCAAGTTATGTATGATACTGAAAAGATATCTAATGAATTTAAAGAAAATAGTAAAAAATGTGAAATTATTATTCAGTTAGATATTGTTAATAATCACCTCACTTTAAATCAACTTCCCACATGAGTCATTTTCAACAATTAAAGAGATTATAACAGAAGGGCGATTAGGTTAACAACAATCTGTCTTCAATAACACGGTAGTTTTTTTTTACAATGAGAAAAAGATCATTCAGGGAGATGATAACTGTGCTTTGGGCAGCTTGGGAAATACAAATGAGAGGTAAGTGATGGTGAGAAAGTAAAAAAGTTCTTCCAAAACTAATTGTCCCCCAGTGAAAAATCGAGTTACTTGTTACATTTGGTTTTGACTAGGAGAAGCTGGCCTTGACATCTGCTATCTCACTGAGCTTATTATTACTCCAGATGGCAACTTCAAACTGTTCTCCAGTGTTTCACTCCTGAAGAATAACAATTTGGTACCTTCTAAACACAAGATCCTTACCTTCATGCTAGAGTCTCCATTTTTCTCTGTTTTTTAAAACACTTTGTCAATTATAGTTAATAATAATAATAATATGAGAAATCCTTTATATGGCTGACATATTTAAATGATCTCAGAAAACAGCATTTCTTTAAAATGATATGAAAATCTTTTTCCTAAAAATGGAATAACTCCCTTTCCTTCTTACAACTGAATAGATAATTAAATGTGAAAGAAAATGAAACAGAATGTTGGAGATATCTATTGCCCAAATCATAGATACCATGTATGAAGAAAGAGTAATAAATTCAGCAGAAATCAAATAGGGCATCAAGAATATAACCATTCACATTGAGGCAGAGATGGATTCATGCCTAACATCTCAGATGTAATCAGTTGATCATAAGTTTTCAACAGGTTCCTATATTTTACTAAGAAAAAAAAGAAAACCAGCAAATTAACTTAAGATCCACCAAACTCAGCTACAATAATCTGAATATATTAAAAGGAAATTACAACTAGATGCATCATAGTCAAACTGGTAAAAAACAAGTATAGAGAGGAAATCTTGAGTCCATACATTCAAAAAAGATAGTTATAAATTCTGGCTTATATTTTAAAATTTACAAAATTACATGGAGACTAGAGAACAATTCTCAAAGTTCTGCGAAGAAAAATGTCCATAAGATGTCTCTAACTTGTGACCATATCTACCAAAAAAAAAAAAAGAAACAAAATGAAAATGTTTTATGTCAGTTAAATGCATGCAAATTATTTGCTGATTCACTATATAAAACTATTTCAACTAAATATTACAACAATCAGAAATTTGTATTTACAGGGAGAAAATATGGGACTGGAATTGATAAATATGTGGGAAACCATAAAAAGCTCTTGTTTTCCATTTAATGTCTGTAACAGACAACTGGTATCCTTGGCTAGGAAGAAGTTTTTTAATTTAATCAAATCTCATTTATCAATTTAAGTTGCTATGATTGCCTTTGGGATCTTCTCAATAATTATTTGCTTAGGCTAATATCTAAAGAGTTTTTCCAACATTTTCTTCAGGACACTTATCATTCATGCCTTAAGTTTAAGTATGTTATCCATTGCAAATTAACTTTTATGGGAGATGAGAGGTGGACAGGTGTTGATCCTGTTTCAATCTTCTACATGAGGCTATCCAATTTTCCCAGCAACATCTTTAAATAGGGATTCTTTCCCTCAAGATATGTTGCTATCTGCTTTGTCAAGAACCAGATAGCAATATGAGGATGGTTTTATAGTTGTCTGTTCCAATCCACAGGTCTGTATCTCTGTTTTTGTGCCAGTATCACACTCTTTTGCTTACTATGGACATGTAGTATAGCTTGCTGTCTGGTAAAGGGACACCTCCAGATTTGTCCTTTTTCTTGAAGGTCACATTGCGTATTTGGTCTCGTTTCTGGTTCAATATAAAGTGCAGAATTATTTGTTTTTAAGATCTGCAAAAAATGATTATGGGTGGATATGTGGGTTCTTAAGGGAAGAGTCATCGTTGACATCCTTTAATTGCTGGATATAATGATTTAAAAATGCTAAAACCAATTTTTAATTATTTATCATAAGTAGATTGGCAATTGAATTAATTAAATGATTGCAGATGATGGGCAAAAGGGAACAGAGACAGGAGAGAAGTGGATCAGAGAAACCCAAATTCAGTTGCAAATGACAGCCTGAAATCCTGGCATTTTCCTACAAAGTGTCTTGCTCCAGCTTCACCCTGCACCCCTCATGACTTGGCTGAGAGGTCACTGAGCATTGAGAGACAAGGCTGACCATGGGTGGGGCTGCCCTCTCAGGCAGAGTTAGTGCACTTCGGGACTTGGCAAGGGAACACAAAACACTGGAAACAGGATGAGTGCCTAAACCTTGATAAGAGAGAAAAGACTTCTCTTAAGGTTTAAAAAAAGTGGGCAAAAGACATGAAAAAGACAAGAAAAAAGAGAAAAAATCTCTTTTTTTTCTGTCATCTCAGTATGGACAGAAATGCCAGCTCATCTGCACACAAAGCTTTCTGGGGGATTTAACTGCCACTCCTGAGATGTGTATGTGTGGTCTAATTGCGAGGTCTGCTTTGATATCCTGCTCCTGGACCGTGTTCCCTGTCACACGCTCTGTTTGTGTTAAGATCATAAATTAGTTAGAGTTACAATAGTAAGAGGTAACTCAGTCTAATTAACATGGTTAATTAAAGAAATAGTTTGGTTAGAAAACGCAAGCCCTGCAAGAACCATGGCATGAAGGTTTAGCCTTCTCCCATTAGATTGATAATTAAAACAGTAATGTGTCTGATGAAAATGGAGCTAGATCCAAGCTGGGGCTTCCATTAGTCCTCAGGCTTGGTGGTCAACAACCCTCAGCCAGCTTTAAAAAACTTTCTTCTTGAGTCTTCAAATCTCTATTTTTTCCTCATCCTCTCATCTCTACCAGTCACTGGGAGAACTAATGGTGTAGTTTGGGGCTTGTCTCCCCAAAACGATATTGGTACTTTAATGGATATTGCATTGAGTCCATAGTTAGCTTTGGATAACATAGACATTTTAACAATGTCAATTTTGCTGATCCATGATAATGGCACATTTCTCCATTTGATTACATCTTAGGTGATTTCCTTCCTCAGTGATTCATAGTTCTCCCCTGTGGTGGTCTTCTCACTCTTTAGTCTAATAAATTCCTAGGTTTTATTGTTAATAGAGCAAATAGGCTGCAAAATAAGAGAAAACTTTTACATGCTGCACATGTGATAAAAGGCTAATTACCAAAATCTACCCAAAAAACCTAAGCAAATGAGGAAGAAAAAAATCAAACAGCCCTATAAGAAGGGGGTAAAAGACATGAACATAACCTTTGTAAAAGAAGATAAACTAATGGCCAATAAATATATGATAAAATACTTACCATCTCTAATCATTAGGGAAATGTATATCAAAACCACAGTGAAAAATCACCTAACTCCAGTCAGAATAGTTTTAACAAAAAGTGTAAAACAACAGACACTGGCATGAATACAGAGAGAAAGGGACATTTGTACACTGTTGTGGAGATTGAAAACTATTACAACCTCTGTGAAAAGTTATATGGAATACATCAAATAATTAAAAATAGACTTAACATTTGATCCTGTAATTTCATTATTTGGTATTTACTAAAAGAAAAATAAAGTAATTTTATCAAAAAGTCAATGCATTCAAATGTTCATTGTAGCAAAATTCATAAGGGCAAAGATGTGAAATCAACCCAAATGCCCATTAATACAAGGGTAGATTAATAAAATGTGTTATACATATACAGCATAGAGTATCATTTAGCCATTAAAAAATGGTGAACTAATACGTTTTGTAACAACCTGGATGGAGCTGAAGATCATTCTCCCAAGTGAAGTATCACGGAACAGAAAAACAAATACCACATGTACTCACTATTAAGTTAGAAATAGTTAATCAATATCCCTGTGCACAAATAGTAGTAAATCTCAATGGAAAGTGATGGGGGGGGAGAACATGAGGGGTGGGGTAAATCCACAGCTAATAGGTACATTTCACACTACCCAGGTGATAGGTACACTTACAATTTTGACTCAAACTCTACATGAAACAATTCATGTAACAAAAACATTTGTACCCTCATAATATTCTGAAATTTTAAAAAGTTTAAGAAGACAACTGATTATGTATATAAATTATAAGAAAGCTTTGTGGAATTAGTATTTTCTGCACAAGGAAAGTATCTGATACAGGACACAATTATAAGAGGGACCTTATCTAATGAATGCAATCAATGTAAACTGGTTCTTTGTACCCTCCGTGAAACCCCAACAATAAAAAAAAGAAAATAAATGGCATGATGATTGGAAATGATAAAATTTAGCATTTGTAAGTTTTACATGATTATAATATTTCTGGCAATTATTTTACTTTACTATTTCTTATATCCATAATTTTATAATAATTTATATTTTCTTGAGACGAGTACTGATTATTTTTTCTGCTAAATGTATTAGCAATTGAGATGATGATAAGTTAAATTTTCCTTCTCTAAAGAGCTTACATTTCTTAAAATTTAAGCATTGGCTTGGTGTCCGTAGCTTAGAGGATAGGACACCAGCCACGTACACAGAGGCTGGTGGGTTTTAACCTTGCTGGGGCCTGCTAAACATCAATGTCAAGAGCTACAAAAACATAGCTGGGCTTTGTGGTGGGTGACTGGAGTCTCAGCTACTTGGGAGGCTGAGGCAAGAGAATCACTTAAGACAAAGAGTTTGAGGTTGCCATGAGCTGTGATGCCACACCACTCTACCCAGGACGACATAGTGAGGCTCTGCCTCAAGAAAAAGAAAAAAAAAAAAAGAGCATCATTTTCTTATATGTTTTTAAATAATACTTAGGTACATAAAAAGTTAAGACTTTTCATAGATGAGGTCTGAAAATTAAGTTTGTGAATTTTGCAATATGTGTTTACGTTGGCACCACTGTACAAACAGCTTGGGTAAGGTTTCATAATCATTGTGTATCAGCGTCTCACGCCTGTGTTTGTGTTGACATGTGGTGTATCTTACTGAGTGGTGTTCATTACTATTGTTGCATGTTTTTGTGTGCCCTCACAAGAATCTTGGAGCTCGAATTAGAACAATGAACAAACATTAAATTTGTTGAACTTGATAAGAATGGAAGTGAAATAAGGGACGTTAGTTTGCCTTTATGGGTGTGATGCCCATAAAAGAAGGAAATGACAATGTATAAAGGCGTTTTTCTGAGGGGAGAGAAAGCATTACTGATGAGGAGAAGTCAGAGTGGCCAGAAATGAGGAGCAGAACTGGTGAACACATGACAAACATTCATTGAATTATTTTTCAAAATTGATGACTAACTGTGAAAAGCATATCAGGCTAAGTAAACATCAATAGACAGTTAAGAAAATCTGAACTGAAAATCTTGGCATAAGAAAGGTGTGTGCAAAAATGGTCTAAAAGGAGGTCATGATGAACAAAAGAAACGAGCTCACACAGCACTGTCTGCGAGGGAGCTTTTAGCCAGTAAACCAGTAACTGTATTGGAAAACTTTCCCTACTCGCCTGATCTGGCTCCCAGTGATTTTTTTTCTTTATCTGAAGATGAAAGAAATACTGAAATGAAGACATTTTGATGACACTCAGAACACTGAGTGTAATATGATGACACCTCTGATGACTATTCCAGAAATAGAGTTTCCAAATTGCTGTGAAGGTAGACTAGTTGGTGGTGGTGGGGCAGCGCTTCCCCGGGGGAGTATTTTAAGGTAACTGTGTTATTCAGCAATAAGGGATGTAGTAATTTTTCTAGTTCACCAACCTTATTGTCAGAGCTTATATTCCTGTTGGGTTGACAGCCTTATAATAATAATGACTTCCTCTTCCCATGATAATCCACATTATCTCAAAATTTCTTTGTATTTCTTCTGTATTAAATTTTTATTAAAAAACTTTGTTTTGTATTTGTCCTGGAAGACAAAATTTGTTTATCTTAGAGGTTGCTGAGCTATTTCCTATAAATGATATTCAGTATTTTTATAAGAACCATGTAGTACATATTTGTATATTTGCCATCATACGTTAGTTTTCAGACATTATTCACAATTTTAGTTTAATTTTCACTTCAGATGATCTTATTTCTAGATGCACTATACCATTATGTATAAATTTACAAGTATTTTCTAAGAATATTTTATTTAGTTTGTTTAGTTTTATTTCATCCTTATTTTTTAAATGTATACCTGACTATTGTGCAATTTTTCTTGTCTTGTATTAGAGGTATATTATTACGCTGAGAAATGTGAATTAAAGCATACAAGTCATATGCAACGGTGTTTTAGGATATTAATAATATCTTGTTAATAAATGTTAGATGAAACTTTTAGTTGTGATGTCCTTTTCTGGCATGCATTTCCTTTAAGAAAATAGTTATCATTAAAAATAAATGACATATCTCTAAATTTCCAGGTACTCTTATTGAAAAGCAATTTTTCTTTCCCCAATATTGTTTGAAATCACCTGAGTCAGGCTCTTCTTTAGGGTACACACCAATATTCAGAACATGTAAATAAGAATAGAATGGAATTTCATTGAACACATAATTATTTGCATATTTCAAAGTTGTATAATACAAGTACATATTATTTTATCATGTTTTAGTTTGAAAATGCCAAATTAGCTGAAGTGAGACTGCTGAGTACCAACTGTGATATACAGCCCATATTTTGAGAAGCCCTGCTATGAATGTTTACAAGAGAGGCTTTAGCAAAAAAGCTAATAGATGCCTGAAATTGGCCACAGTCTCAAAGGTTATAAAGGAGTAGAGAACATGCCAGGTTAAAATTAAATTAAAGATTCTCTCATCCCTTTTCCTGCTTAAGTTAACTAATTTTCTTTAGAAATTGCAACAGGATGCGTATTTTTCTTTCAAATTTCTGACTGAAATATTTTGTTTTCAAGCAGAAACTTAGATGCAATCAATTTGAAATGATTTTTATTTTATTCTATATCAGTGATGACATTTATTTACATGTACAAAACCCTCATCAAGTCTTTAGGTCTCGAATAAAATAGTGAACATAATATAATATAGAATATTAAAGACTCCCAGCAGTCAATGTTAGCAGGTATCATGTAATGACTGTTTTGTCTTTTATTTCATAAGACTTCATGATTAACTGAGCAAACCTTGTTAAAGTAACACATCTTGTGAATTGTGGCCAAACCCTATCATATTTCAGAAACTGCAAATAACATCAAAACAAAATCCCAAACGAGACCAGATCAGAGTCCAGGTCAAGATATCTCAAACTCGGAAATTTTTTCAACAGAAATTAATTTTTATTTTACTTAACAAATTGTTATTGACACTTAATCATATCCAAGATCTTAGATACATGCTGAAGATTCAAAAGTGAAAAATGCTAATAATACTATAAAAACATGGAGTGATTTTTCTTGCATAATCTTAGAGAACAAGATCTCAAACTTTTAATAATAGGAAAGAATATTTAAGTTTACAAAGACACATTTAATTTTGTTTTTTCCTGAGTAAATATATCTACAAAGATATTTACATGTTTGATATATACAGTTTTACTGGCAAGTTAGAACAACCCAGATAAAATATAAATAGAATGGACAGGTACAGCCATGTACACCTTCAGGTTCAACCTAATATGTATTAACAATATTAGGAAAAACATGTAAAAAAAAAATACAACAAGAAAAAATACAAATAAAAACAATGACATACAACAACTATTTATATAGCATTCATATTATGTGTTATAAGTAATCTAGAGATAATTTAAAGTATAAGAGGATACAAGACTATATGCAATTAAATGCTATTTCACATAAGTATTTACACATCTTTTGATTTGGGTATCTGTGGACCAATTGTGATACCATATTTTAGTATCCCCTTGGGATACAGAGGGATAACTGTATATTCTGTATTTGAACCGCCATAACCATAAATCCTGTAATTCTATCCCTAAATCAGAACACTATCTCCATTTCTGAATGATTACATTAAAATGCAAACATTCCAATAGAGAATGGATACCTCAAAATCAAAAAAGACTTTATTAATAATGAGCTATAATATATATGTATATGTAGCCAAATCAATTAGTCTCATGCTATATATATATATTATATTGCTATTTATTAAGAATAATAATAAAGAATGAATAGTAATTTATACATGTTAAGACTACCCTTAGAAAGACATATGTGGAATAGGGAATTTGTATGAAAATGTCTCTGGTACCTGGACTTTGTAATCTGTAAAGAAGAGTGGAGGACTATTGCACTTATACCTTGAAACATTACTTAACTTTGTTACCTCAAACTAACCATATGTTTAAACATGCATTTAATGGAAATCTTTAGAATAAAGCAACAAGCTCTTAATTTCTAATATGTCTTTAATTTTTTTAATCCTAAGGAATTCCAACAATTCCTGGGGATAACCTTTTTTAATGTTAAATATTGCTGATACCATTATTGAGAAAATACACAGAGTATTGTTAATGATGTTTCAGAAAGCAACCTCAGGAATGTGATAGGTCAAGAATGGAAGACAGATGTTGTCTTCTATGTTATGTTATGGTTTGACAAGAATTAGGAAAATATTGTTAGATAGCTGATGTTATTCCTTTACTTATACATGTAATTCAAGGAAGTGTACTATTATGTTACACATATATTAACATGCTCTCAGATCACATACTATATACTAAGAAATTTGTATTATTAGTTTCATATTTAAAATGCTTAAGAATTATAATGGCTCTAATTTCAAGGTCAAAATTTAGCTGAGATTTTTGACCTGACAATCACTTTGCCCCTATGATAATATAGGAAGGTATAAAATTGACTCTACCTTTTTATCCTCATGATGAAGTTATGAAGGTGTATCAGAATTTTAAAACTTTTCCCATATAATTTGAATGCCTTGTCTCTTCTTTTTTCTGAAGTATTTGATTAAAAAAAACTTTAACATGTTGCACATCTCACGTCCAAAAATCTCAACACCTACTTTAACTTTTTCATTACTTGTTTTCCTAAAGATTGAAGAGATTTTCAAAAGAATTCTAGAATTTATAGTAATTTATAGAAATTTTCCCGTACTTGAGAATTGAATAACTGTGATATTAAGATTTTTTACAAACTACAAGCACATTTCAGCCATATAGTGAATTCCATTTCAGAACACCACAATAAAATGAATATTACAATAATGTAAGTCATACAAATTCTTGTCTTCCCTATTGATATAAAAGTTATGTTTGGACTATAACATAGTTTATTAAGTGTTCAATAGCACGTTTACCAAAAAAGCATATATCTTAATTAAAAAATACTTTATTGATGAGAGGAGGGAAAATGAAAGAAAAGTTTTCCTACAAGTGCAAGACTACAGTGATATACATGGAATAAGTTCTGATATTTTATTACTGAATAGAGGGCCTAAAGTCAACAGTAATGTATGGTATACTTCAACTTAGCTAGAACAAAGAATTTTGAATGTTCTCACCACCAAAAAAATGGCGAGTGTTTGAGGTGATAGATATGATATTTAGTTAGTTTTCTTCAATGATTACTAAGTATATATATATATATATATGAAAATATCACACTGTACAATATATGTTTATTGTATAAATATGTGTAATAATTGAAAACAAAATAAGACGTATTAAAATATGTTATTGCTAAAAAATTCTAAAGATCATTTGAGCCTTCCATGAGTCATAATCTCTTTGCTACTGGGGGGGGGGTCTTGCTTCAATGTTGATGGCTGCTAACTGATGAGGGTGATGTTTGCTAAAGATTGTGGCTGTGGTAATTTCTTAAAATAAGACAACATTAAGATTGGCCCCATCAATTGATTTTTTCCTTTCAAAAAAGATTTCTGTGGAGCTGGTGATGTTTTTGAAAGCATTTTACACACAGTAGAACTTCTTTCAAAGTTGGAATCAATCCTTTTAAATTCAGGTGCTGCTATAAAATATGTATTTACATAGTATTCTACTATAGATCCTCTATTGTCATTAAACAATGTCCATGGAATCTTCACCAGAAGTAATTTTATTTCAATAAACAACAGTAAAAATCAATTCCTAAACCATTCAAGTTATATCATGATACAGCACCAATTTAATCACAATTACAGGTTCCACTTTAAATTTTAGTATTCTTTCCTTTTTATTTTTTATCTCAGATTAATCAGAACATACTAAAACTAGATTACAATGTTTGCATTTGTATATAGAGTCACTCTTGTAGTTGTGTCCTACACCCCAAAGTTGCCATATACCCATACATTATGCCTAAATTCTTCATGTCTTTTAACCATTATTTGGTTCTGTTTTTGAATTTCCTTTTGATTTATTTCCACTTTATTTTCAAATCTCTTCATTATTTTTGTCATCCATATTGTAAATTATTTTTTTCTCATTTCAATTATGTCTTTATAGATGGACTCTTCTGTGTTAGCTACCACATGAGCCATTTTGGGGGAGATGCACTCTTCTGTTTTTATACTTTGCCAGAATTTTTCTATTGATTCCTCCCCATGTGTGTTTTCTTCTTGCTCACTTCCTTCTCCTACTTGTTATGCTCACTTCCTCCTTCACTTTAAATTACCTTTTTTCTGTGCTAAAGTGTTGAAGTGTCCTTTTGGTATAGGGAAAAACAAAGAGAAGAGTATAAATGGAGAAGGGAGCGAGAAAATAAAAACATAAAAAAAAAAGGAGGGTGAAAGGAAATTATTGGGAAAAAAATGGATATAAGAAGTACAGAAAAAGAGAGAGAGAGAGAGAAGAAATGGTGGTGTGTGGCTGGATGCTATGACCCACACTTCCGTTTTCAGGAATCTACAGGATCAGTCTGGGTGGTTCCCTCAAGGTCAGAAGCTCCCTACCAGTTAAGCAAAAACAGAAAGCCACCTCTGTGAAATATAGAAATAAACCAGCAGTATATCACAGTGGGGACCTAACAATACTGTCTTTCCAAAGGCTAAAGCTAGAAGAACACCCTACACCAGGAGTTAAAGGCCTGCTTTATCTAGACCAATGCCATGACTACCCAGCCCAGGTCTCAGAGAGAGACTCTGTCCTATAAATGGAAATCAAAATGAAATGGAATAAAGGAGATCAGAGACAAGACAAAAATTATTAAATATACAACAAAAATTAAAAATAAAATGGTACAAGATGAAAGAAAGGGATATCTTAGTTGTATGAGAAATTTATGTGGGGAAGCTGAGAAAAGTAGAAAAATCTCTACAAAAAGAGGGAAACATGAGAGAAATGAAAAAGAAATAAAGAATAAAAGGGGCTGAGAAAACACAGCAGAATTGGAGCCCTTGCTCCTAAAGAAAGTAAAACTGAAACAATAACAATAATGACAACAACAACAAAAGTAAAAATTGAGAAAATAAGGAGAAAATATAAATTCAATATATTTTCTAAGTATCAGGTAGTGCTTGGTTTTAGAAGACTCAAAACACACACACTGATTTTTCTGTATAAGGTGGGAGCTGACAGCTACTACCCGTTGCTGAGGTGACCCAGTACCATCTTCCTGATTTATTTGCCCTCAATTAAGGCTTGGTCATTTCATTAGCATTCTGTCCCCTCAGAATTGGTATTCTAAAGCTCTCTTTAAATTTCTTAGGAGGCACATTTTAACCTTCCAAACAGTGCCACTGACCATAAAGTAACTTTCCAGGGATTATGAGATCCATTCAAGTCATTGCAAGGATGGTTGCTGGAGATCAGGCACTAGGACTCTGCAGACTGTTTCTCCCAGGTGGAACTTTCACGTGGTGGTGTCCTGCTAGTAACCAAGCCAGTGGGACTTCCACCCTCCCTGGTGATTCAATCCTGGTCCAAGACACTGTTTGACTTTACTTATTTAAGTACTTTTTAGGCAGCTCCAGTGAGCAACAAAGTCCAAAAACAATATATATTTAAAAAAAAAAAAAAAAACCCACACAGGATAGGCCTTTCCTGTCTCTAGCCCTCTGCTGAAGGGCTAGCTGGCCTCTGCCTGGACCCAGCCTCTTCCCTTCTGTGCCAGTCTTCCACTGTTCTGACGTCCTAATTGGCTCCTGTTGTCCCCTACTGAGGCAGTATCCCTCCGTCAGAGGTGGCTGGAGTTCTTTCTCCCCTACTTTTCTGCAAGTGGCTCCTAAGGAGATGTCTCTAGTCTGACATCTTTTCTACCCTCCTAATTTTGGTTATCATATTATTTCTATCACATTTGTAGTCTTAAGCCTCTCAAAATAATCTATGATGTTTGAAATCAACACTTTTTGAACTCCTGTTGATACTAATATTTTGACTTGCTCTTATTTATCACAAATGTTCTCAACATCATCTAACATAATGAATCCTTTCCAGAAGATTTTCTATCTACTTTGTCCAGATCTATAAGAGAAGTCACCATATATGACAGCTATAATCTTAAGAAATGTATTTCTTAAATAAGATTTGAAAGTCATAATTGCTCCTTGATTCATGAACTGTAGAATGAATATTGTGCAGGTTACCTAGGTTATCCACAAATTTTAAATCTATTTAACTGTCTCCATTAGATCTTTTGGTAACTAGGCATTGTTAAAGAGCCCAGACAACTAGACATTGTCAAAGAGCAATAATATTGTGAAATAAATATTATTTTGAGTAGTAGGTCTCAAGAGTGGGCTTAAAATATTCAGTAAACCATGCTATGAACAGATGTGCTGTCATCCAGGCTTTGTTGTTCCATTTACAGAGCATAGGCAGAGTAGATTAAACAAAATTCACAAGGCTCCAAGGATTTTCATAATGGCAAATTTGCATTGGCTTCAACTTAAAATCTCCAGCTGCATTAGCTCTTAACAACAGAGTGTATGCTTCAAAGCCAAGGATTGACTTCTCTGTGAAAGTCCTAGATGGAATTTTTTCTAAGAGCAAGCTGTTTCATTGAAATGGAAAATCCCTTGCTTAATGCAACCATCTTGAGCAACGATTTTAGTTAGATCTTCTGGATAATTTGCTTCAGCAATTTTGCTTCTACATTAACATTGGTTGCTGTACCTTACCCTTCTATATTATGGGATCATGACTCAACCTCTGCTAGCTTCAAACTTTTTTTTTCCCTGAAATTTCCTCACACCTCTCAGCCTTCATAAAATTGAAGAGAGTTACGGATTTGCTCTGGATTAAGCCATGGATCAAGGGAATGTTACAGCTGTTTTAAGCTTCTCCTCAGACCACTAAAATTTACTCCATATCAGCAAGAAGACTATTTTCCTTCTTGTATGTGTGTTCACTGAAGTAGCAATTTCAATACCCTTAAAGATATTTTCCTTTATATTCAGAAATTGGCCACCCAGCATATGAGTACTAGTTTTCAACCTATCTCAGCTTTTAACATTCTTTTATTACTAAGCATACACATTTTAAGCTTTTGATTTGAAGTAAGAGATACATGTCTTTTCCTTTCATTTGGACATTAAAAGATATTACAGGGCTGCTAGTTGGCTTAATCTCAATATTATTATATCCTCCTCTGAAGAGAGGGAGAGAGACTAGGGAATGATTGGTCTATGGAGCAGTTGGAACACACAAAACATTTATTGATTAATTTTCTGTCTTATGAGGGGGCCATTTGTGGTGCTCCCAAACAATTAAAATGGCAATAATTTAGATTACTGATCACAGATAACCATTAAATATAATAATGAAAAGCTTTGAAATATTATAAAAATTGTTAAAATGTGACTCGGAGACATCAAATCAACACATGATGTGGGGAAAATGATGCGAACAGACTTTGTTGAAGAAGTTGCCTCTCACTTTCAATTGGTTAAAAAAAAAAAGATATATACATATCTTTAAAGTAAAAGATATATACACATATGTATATATCTTTAAAGTACAGTTAGCATAGTTTGGGTATTTATGCTCTCAAAACTTCATGCTAAAATATAACTTACAACAGTGAAGGTGGGGCACAGTGAGAGGGGTTTGAGTTAACAGCTCTGTTCACACAAGGAACCAGTATGATACCCTAATCATAAGAATTGTTCTAATATACTGAGATCTCAATGAGAGTTTATATGAAAAATGACTTTATTTGCTTCTTAGTTACATTCTAGGAAGAAAAGCACCCCCAAATCTCAATGATTTAGCATATCAATGTCTCATTTGGATTATATGCTCACTATGGGATGGCAAGTGGACTTTAATCATCATAGTCTCCAAGGAAGAATGGAAGTTCCACAGAAATATAACTCTAGGTTTGCATATTCAAGGAAAAGGAATGATAAGAAAACAAACAAAAAAAAACACCCCTCCCCTCAAATAAAATCCAGCAGTTGATCAGTTAAGTTCTGCAGCAAAATTGATTTAAGTCACATTCATCTGGCTGGTAAAGCTAGTTTAGCTTTACATGGTAGTGTGATATTCCCAAGGGTGTTGCCATATATGATCGAACACCGATACACTTTATACAGTCAGTTCATTTGATCACCAAATATCTAGTTTCTTGCTCATCCCATGTATGAGATAGCCTTACCAAATTTCAACTGTCCCATCTAGCCACTATATCCAGCATTAGGTCTGAGATCTCAGTGTTGTGTGATTTCCTCTACAACAGAAGTGTAAGATTTCTTTTGCTCTTGAGACCTTTGAACTTAACAGAAAAGTTACTGCATTTGCCACAGGCAATGTGCTCCTGTGTATAATGTGCACCTATGTTTTGGACTAAACTTTCTGGAAAACACCCTTTGAGAAAATGACTAACTTTTGGCCAGGAGAAAGAGAGACACATTTGGGGAAGTCTAATGTTCCTCTGATAAACTTGCAGATAGCACTGCCCTACCACAGTCACTTGCTCTGTGAAGGGTGCCCCTTCTCTCTCTCCTGAAAACTCTTCCTTCCCACCACATCAAATGCTACAGCTGGGATAGACAAGTATGGCAGGCAAAGCAGGAGTTTCTGAAGTCACTTAGATTGTGGGAAGCCAGGTGGGTCCCTGGAGCCTGCACTGAGCTTCTACTCTCATCCCTGGGGATGAGCCTCAAGCCTCAGCTGTCACTCCACTCTGCATGGCCTGCCTTATCTCCATCCCCTCCCGCTACTATCATATCCCAGCTCTTCTGGACTGGAACTCCAAGATGCAACTGGTGCGCCCAGGCCCGAGGGCAGGATAACCCTGGAAGGTCCTCCAGGCCCACCACTCCTGAGCCACCTATGATAATGCTCATGATTATTTTTCCCTCAAAAATTTGGTCAATAAAGGCACATAATATATAGCAAATTACAACTTTTTCCCTATGCCAATCTTGCAAATTAAAATGAAATCATTGAACAAAATAATTTATGCACATATGCACAGGCACACATATATCCTGTATATTATAAAGGGACAAAATAGAAGGCTTATTAGCTCTGTTATATAAAATTCTTAAACTCCAGTGGGCATACATTAAAAGGGATATGGATCTTAGAGAAGTGAATGTGATTTCTATGCCTCCTATTTTATTTTCTTTTTCACCAACCATGAATCCATTATTCTTATTTGTCTTTGCTTCTGTCTCTTGTGAAATTCTCTCATGTCTATTAAATTTGATTAAATAAGACGGAAGTTATATGGAAGGATGTTCCATTGAAGTTATTCTAGAAATACAAGCAAAAGCTTTATAATAAAACTCTTTTGGATTTTTTTTTAATTGAATGGTAACTATGTACATTAATGCACTTCTGGGGTACAGTGTGGTGTTTTCACACACAATCAGAAACACTTCCATCAAACTGGTTAACATAGCCTTCATGTCATTATCTTAGTTATTGTGTTAAAATGTTCATATTCTACTCTTAGAAAGATTCACTTGTACCCTTGTAAGATAAACCACAGAAGTGATCCCTCCAATCCCCCTCCCTCCACTGTTTCCCCCCTCCCTACTCTTTTGGATTTTTGTTTATCATGCCTCAATTTAAAATAAAATGGTAGTGAAATAATGAAAATTATATGCACATGTGAATATATTTATATTCTATATAACAAAGTAATTGAGGAAATGTCTATATAAATGCATGATATTTCATTACTATTATCCTATCAGCAAAAGGCATTTAAGGGAAGTAATAGGGTAGTTCCAAAGTATGGTACAAAAACAAATTATAGGAATATAAAAGAGTCAAAATTAAATATAAGCACATAACAAATGTATATTAGTTATTTTATTAGTTTAAAATGAATCTCATCAATTAAACAATTATCTTAGTGATTAAGAGGTTTGTATACCATATTAGCTAATAAAACTAGATGTATAGTTCTTCTGGGAATTAACTCATCAAGTAGAGTTTTATGCCTTGTTATAAATGACCTGATACATTTATAAAAGCTATTTTGGGCCACTGGATACTTACTAATTTGAATAATTCTATTTTCATAGTAGTCTCAGTGCTATACACTACCTATAATAAGTATAGCCATTTTCCTCAGGAATAATTAAAATTTATGGAAAATTACTAAAGATTTAAAGTTACTAGAATGCTAATAAAAATGTGAAATAGCGATAGTCTCACCAATAACAATTACTTTTGGACAATCAATAATTTCAAGTTCAAATTCAAGGTATAATTACTGATTTTGAAACCTACATTTCCTTCATCATTTAAACAAGAAGCATCCATTAATTGAAGATAATTTATTTTAATTATGTCAAAGAACAAATGTACATTAAAATGAAATGTCACATTTAATAAACATTAGTGTCATAAATGCTAAACACATGTAATTATGTTGAAGAAATACATTTATGAATAAAACAAACTAAGACCCAATAATCAGAAGTATTATCATTTCTATGAAATTTTAAAAACAGGCATGCCATTTGTCCAATCTATACATCTGTTAAATGTGCAGATATGGTATGGTGGCATAGCATTTGCATGGATTTTCTCATCTAACATTAACATCTCATAACAAGGTACAAAAATTCCAATTTTATGCTTAAGTTTATCAATTTGATAACTACTCACATAACGGATTTTTGGAAGTTCTTTGACTAGAGGTTTTAAAATTTAGTACAAGTCATCCGTAATGATAAATGAGAGATTTTCTTGCTCATGATCACTACCCGTGGTTGGCTTCGTGGGCCTGTGACCTCTGCAGTCTCCCAGAGATCCTAGAAGATCCCCATACTCAGTTTGATGTTCTTCTGTGGTAGTTGTGAACAAGAAACATTATATATCCATTTTGTCTTAGAACCCACCAATAGTGTAGATAGTCCTTCTATTATCTCTTTTTTCATATACAAATAGCTATAAATATGCCTTATGTTTCCTTTTGAAAATTGGGAAAATATTTGAAAATAACCTGAACGTGATGCAAAATATAAAGAGTAATAAAGGCCTTTATTGGTAAATGTACACTAGTAACATGAGACAGAGAAATGCACTGTTTCTTCCTTTAAAGAACACTAATGCAATCCACAGGACCAAACCCTATTTTATGCAATTTTTTCTTTCTTCCTTTATTTCTTAATTTGAAGAAATAACTGTTATGTTATTTCCATGATTTTTGTTTACCTGAGTCATACCCAGTGAGATTTCCCTTTGGTCTCTAGACTTGTTGACATTCATGAAAACAAAAAAATATGTGTTCCTATTAGTTTAATAATATTAACCTTCCAAGTTTATGACTATGAATGTTATCCTTATGTTTTAGTTGAAAAAATAAAAACAGACTTGTTTTAGGATTCAACTATCAAGGCCCAAAGGATCTTGAATCAGCCATGAGAAAATCACACCATATAAGAAATATTTAAGAAGTCATAAAGACAAAATAAAGAAATATTTAAGAGGTGTTATTTGATCTATTTGAAGCAGAGATTCACATCTTTTTCAACTTTACTGGTGGAGCTGGATTATTCTTTGCAGTGGAGGCTGCCCTTTGCTTTAGGAGTTAATTAGAAAATGCCTAAATGCCAGTAGCATCTGCCAAGTTGTAACGTCTAGAAATGTCTTCAAACATTGCTAAACATCTCCATTTGGACAAAATAGCAAAATGCTCTCCCTTTGAGAGCTACTCTTTGCAGGAATAGATAGAGAATAATTTTCTTTCAGAATCATAAAGTGGAAGAGCTTGAAGAAAATTAGATACTACGGATCTTAAGAAAAGACTCTCAATGAGAAAATAAAAATAGCCACTAAGATCATGTGTCATGTCAACTTAAAAAAAATGCCAGAATTTAGGGTTCTAGACCAACAATATTTTATATTTTGTTTGCTTAAAATTAAGGGCGTGAACAATTTGGACACTTCTCAACTTGGTTCTTCTTTGGCTAGTTCTCAGGGTACATTTTTCAAAAGGCTTAATGAGGACGGATGGTCTAAAACAGCCTCACTCACATGTCTACCATCTACTGTCTGCGTGTGGCTGCTGGGCCGCATATCTCCCCCACTTTTCTAGGGTTTTATATATTTCATCACTAGACAAATTTGTTCCAGTTTTAATGAAAGAATGACTGACAACGAATCATTGTTCAAAAATATGGCTTTCTTAAGTATTTAATAGTTTAATGCTACCTCTCATGACCATTCAATAAATTTGCTCTATAAAATAATTTCCATTCTACATCAGTAATCTTGGGGAAAGTACAACCTTCCTTATGCAAATCAGATTCAGAGATCAGTAATCTGAAAGGGAAATTTCTGAAATATGTATAATCCCCAGCCAATTCCTGCAGGCAATCTGGAGAATACGGTCTGCTGACTTACAGTAGGTGTATTTTTCCTGTAGGGGAAGCAACAGAGAACTGATGAGCCAATATGTGTTCCCAAATTTAGACTTTAGTTTTATTTTAACTCCAATTATGCTAATGCTGGAAATGGCAAAAATATATAGTCCGGATCTTTCCGAACATGTGTCAAATTCAAATTTCCCTTATTTTCACTCACTCTGCTCTCTTTGAGCACATTATTTTTTTACTCTACACATTCCTAATATATCTTCCTCATGTATGCCCCAGAGTAGAAGTAACTAGGAACAAAGTTTTTGGTCAGATGACTCCTTTACAGCCTCAAAATTATGAATTTTTTGAGGATGTTTATAATTATAGATTTGATTTACCATAGTAGATAATAAAATTGATAAAAATTTAAAATATTTATCATATTTTATTTTAAAAGAGTAATAAACTCATTACTTATTAACATAAGATACTTTCATAAAAATAACCATATCTTCTGAAAAAATGGAAAAGTGAGTATTGTTTTGTATTCTTACAATTCTTTAATGGTTCACTAAAATATTAAGTAGGCTGATTTTATATCTGCTGCATATTAAATCTGTTGCAATATGCTCTTTTCATTTAAGTATAGGAAGAAACCATGATTCCCATTGATATGTAGTTGGAAGAAGGATGAATATTTGATAGGCTTTTTCAAAGTGTGTATATTCCTCTTTGGTACTATACTAGATGGTGTAAAACAAGTTTCAGTTTTCTAAAGGCTACCTGCAATGAGGAATCTGCAAACACAGTGACCTTCATTTTTACTTTTTTGGCCAGAGCCATAAAACCCCACCACCTCCAGTATATGGGGCCGGCACCCTACTCCTTTGAGGCACAGGCACCGCCCACAGGGACCTTTATATACCCTGTTGTATTAGAACTCACTGGCCCATCCTGTAAATATGCTTGATTGTATAGCATCACATTTTCATCATATAGAAAATGGTTTTTAACTAAAAATTTATAATGTCCAAATTTTTATTATTTGCAAAAGAGCATAACATCTGCAATACTAAGCACCCTAAAAGTGAGAATTTTCCATTAATATAAATTAAATAAATAAGCAAACACATGTGCACACATAGAAACACACATATAAGGTTGCTGACCTATTTTGATGAATGAGTAAGATCCACATAAGTTCACATTTCCCCCTAAATTTTTCAGATCTCTAATTTCATATGCAGACATGGACATAATAAATCATATAATTCATATATCACATAACTACACAACTCAACAGTACATGGAGTATACTGTATAAGCATAAAGAAAGACATCTTTAAGAATGCTTTCTCTTTTTATCATCATGCCTTTAGTTACTGAATATTAAATAATAAGTTAATGTCCATCATTCTAGTTGACTACAGGTTATGCTCATAATTTCATATCAGTTTAAAGCTACAAAGAAAAGCTGAGAAAACGATTTCCCATGTAGTAACAGTGGGGTGGGAGATGGGGAGATGAGGCTGAAAAGACAAAGAAATGATATTGAGTTTTTAAAAACTATTGTGTACAGGTTCTGCCGAGAATATTTTGTCAGAGATATATTGGTAAACAGTATTTATTAAGTCAGTGACAATATTTTCTAAACACAAAATTTTTAGCCAGTATTGCCAAGGAAAAAGGCATAGGAAGGAACCCAGTTGAGACTTAAATAGTCTGAATTCCGTAAAGAAGAAAGTTGATAAATGAAGTGGCCATAGCTTTAAAAACTTTCTCTCTGGATGGCTCCTTTGGCTCAATGAGTAGGGCCCCATATACCAAGGGTGATGGGTTTGAACCCAGCCCCAGCCAAACTGCAACAACAACAACAAAAAATAGCCAAGTGTTGTGGTGGGTGCCTGTAGTCCTAGCTACTTGGAAGCTGAGACAAGAGAATTGTCTAAGCCCAAGATCTGGAGGTTGCTGTGAGCTGTGACAACACAGCACTGTACTGAGGGCAACAAAGTAAAACTCTATCTCTAAAAAATAAATAAATAAAACTTTCTCTCCTGGTTTTGTTACTTTCCCATTTCAATAGCAGCCAATGTCCAGATTACTGTAGGTGAACCTTTATGATTTTTTCTTTATCGTAAAATTATCCCAAATGGTTTGTAGTTGTACAACACTGCTACACTTAAAGTCTTTTTACTCTTTTTTCGCTTTTGTTAGTGCATTCTAGTACCATGAAAAGTGGGATATATGCACGAAATTTTTCCTCTTAAAATCAAATAACCATCAATTGAATATAGCCCTGATCTTTGAAAATAGAACAAATGAAAGGAACTGTTTGTGGTTTATAACGATGTCATCTGGTATAATTTTACCTGTTTTCAACACTTTGTGTGCCACAAGCTATTCCTTCCATCTTGAAGCCCACTAAGCCGTTTTGCAATCTTTGGAGCTCAAACACGTGCTACATTTATTTTTCGACAATCTCCATTTACCTAAAGCTAAGGGTTCAAAACAATTGTGACATAAATGGAGCCACATTTCTCATTACCAACATCAGTTATACTCATAGATTACAATGTTATCAGGAGATTTAATATCTTAAAGCACACGCTGTTTTATATTTTCAGAAGTTCACTGTGTCAATGGCACACTTTATAAAGAACTTTTTAGATGACACAGTGAAGGATTGACTTGTGCACAATTTTCATAGTAAGCTTCTTAAGATTGACATACAATCACTATTCAGATATATTTTGACCAAAGTCAATGCTTCACATAGTTGTACTGTTAACACTGTATAAGACAGGATTTTAAAAAGTGTATTATTTTAAAAATACTATGCTTCATCTATAGATAAAGGGATCCTGCTAAATCAACCAATTGAATCTGAGTACTGTCCCCAGGATATTTGCAGATAGAAACTGTTTTATTATAATTGAGCTATTGGTGCAATTTCTGACATATATGACATGATTTATTAAAAGTACTTTGGTAGAGATCAACCATTAAAATTTACTAAAAGCAAACAGACTGATTATCTTAATAATTAACATTAATGGATATTAGCGATCTCTAATTACTTATACTATGAGGAACACTAAGATACTGTGCACTACTCAGAGTCATATAAAAAAGATGATTTTGAATATATCAGTGTTCTCAATGGAATGCATAGAAAATTACTATGTTTATTTTGACCATCCAAATCATTTTGATTTTTTTTTTTTTTTTTGCAGTTTTTGGCCAGGGCTGGGTTTGAACCCTCCACCTCTGGCATATGGGGTTGGAGCCCTACTCCTTTGAGCCACAGGAGCCACCCCTACCATTTTGATTTTGTGTAAATAATTTTTCTTCCCAAGTTGCTGCAATTATGTAGCCTTTAATTTAGCTTTAACTTTGACATATTACTTCTGTGATTTGCTCAAATATATTGTGTTTCCCTCTTCTTATACAGTGAGTATTCTTTTAAAAATAAAGAGGGTACATTGGACACTTTTTCTTCCATTCTTGAGATACTTTGCTAAGGAGGACATTTTCCAGCTCCATCCATGTAAACATGAAGGAGGCAAAGTCTCCATCTTTCTTTGTGGCTGTGTAGTATTCCATGGTGTACATATACCACAATTTATTGAT
>CAUYQV010033860.1:0-77107 GCA_963574575.1 Galagoides demidoff | reverse complement strand
GAGTAGAATCAGAATGTTTTAAAACTATAACTGAGAAAATGACATGAAGGCTGTGTTGATCAGTTTGATGGAAGTATTTTGGATTGCATGTGAAAACCCCACACTGTACCCCAGAAGTGTATTAATGTACATAGTTACCATTCAATTAAAAACAAAAAACAAAAAACAAAAAACAATATTCATTCTTTCAGCCCATGAGCATGGAATAGCTTTTCATTATTTTGTGTACTCTTCTGTTTATTTCATCTCTGTTTTACAGTTTTCTTTGCATATATCTTTCACTTTTTTGGTTAAATTGATTTCTAGATATTTTATATACTTTATAGCTATTAGATATAAATAGGATTTCTTTATTGATTTCTTTTTTCAGATTATTTACTGTTAGCATACATTAATTAATTTATGTTGATTTTCTATTCTGCAACTTTTCTGAATAGATTTTCTATTCTGCAAGCTCCAGTACTGTGGTGTTACTGAATAGTCACTTTTATTTGGTATTTCCTTTGACCAAGTTACAGAGCAGAATTTACAGGGCTGGGGATGGTAGTCCCACCTCTTCCCTTTATCTCTGGCTATCCTTGGAGATGTTTCTCCCTTCAAATATTCCCTAGGATTCCTGTGGGTGAAGCAGGAACAGGTCTCCTACCAGGAAACCCAAGATGGTGGAGAATCTAGTTGTCCACATCACTCTCAATTTTTTTCCCATGTAGAAACCATCAATTGGAGGAAAATTTCCCATTTGCTTTATGGTGGGAAGATTGGCGGAAAAGACATCACAGATATGGCATTCAATTTTTTTTAACCATCTTCTTGGGGTCTTTTCACTTCTCTGTGGCCCCAGGAGCTGTCTTAACCTCATGTTTGAGTTCTGGTATATTGCTAGTGATATTCTTGGGGATATATATTTGTTTTGGTTTTCTAGGGAGCTGAGAGAGAGAAACAAGCTTGCTTCTGTGTTACCATTTGGAACTGGAAGTCCAATAAATTCAATGTTGTTCCCTGTTTGAGAATGAATGAAGTGCAACATAATGGAAATCACTCTGCTTAATGGCAGAATATCTAGATCACAGGACAATGTAGTGCTTCTGTCTTATGCCAAGTATGACATTTGATGTAAATAGCTCATTTTGGGGTACTGAATTTAAAGGAGATATTGATAATCAAGTTAACATCTGAAATAGTGTAACCAGAGTTGTCAAGGATCTGATGCTCTCCCATAAAAAGATTGGAGCTATTGAGCTTGGAGAAGAAAAGGTTAAATTAAATGTTGGCTCTTTTTTTCCTTAATACTCCTATGGGCAAAATAAATTTTCAGTTTGAAGTAAAATTTTAAACTATAGCTGGGAGATAGAGAAAAATTATTTGAAGGCTATTCTTGTGGAAATTTCTATCAAGTGTGCTTCTTATGGGCTGCTCCTCAAAAGGCAGCCAGTGCAACATCAGGCGTGTTGCTCTTTTCTGGGATAGAAAATTTCAGGATTGAGTATGGAAGTCATGGTGACCCTATTATCAGATGACTCAAGGAATTCTTCAGATATAAAAAAAAAGATGAAAAACAAGTGCTTCAGAGACTTCTAAATTCAGTTCAAATTGCTAATTATGGATTCCTAATCCTTCTATAGATTGGGCTGGTATGACCATCTATGGTACCAGAGAACAAGGATGCTTGAAATAATTTAATTAGTCCCAATCATTGTCTCACTTGGTTGCCTAAAATATTTCAGTAATAATTTGATACTTTCACATCAATTTCTATTCTGTTGCAATGCACATGTATTTGTAAAAGAAAACCTTCAAGTTATTATCATGTATTTACCAATTTTAAGATGTGTCAGGTCAAGGTATGACAGAGAAGAGAGCATGAAGGGATGGGCTCTTGAGGTGGAAGACAGACTGCCTATCATGGAGAAGAAATGAGCCGACTGGGACTTGAGGGCCAGGATGGACCATCAACCAGCTTTCTTCACTTTCTGGACTTTTGAGCTTATACATGAATCAACATTGTTTTGGATTTCTCAAAGTATATTCCAAAGAAATGCTATTAGTATTCCTACAAAATTTTACTAAGAAAAGAGGGTTCTGGGGTCAAATAAGTTTGAGAAGCCTGGATTCTAGGAAAATAGACAATGTGGTAACTAGGTTTAAATTCATGTTTGGTAGATGAATTATCTTGGTAGGAAAAGAGAGCGGGTGGCTAACACTTATTAACATTCCATGGATTTCATGTTCCCTGAAACACTTGGTAGGAAATACTCATTACGTATGCAACTTCATCAAAATATAATTCAGCTGGAGGCTCTAGCTAACAGTTACCAAATTCTGTCTGTAAAGAACTCAAGGAGTAATTAGATTTCTAAGAGAGGCCCTTGTCTGTGGGATTCCTTATTCACCATCGTTCAGAGCAATCCTTGTCTAATGACCTTCTACCAGCAGAACTGTAAAGAACTGAAGGACGCATCTTTTCACATTGACGTCTTATTTATTTTCATACATGCCAGTTGTTGCTCTACTTTTTATGCATTCTGGTTGTTAGCCCTTTGAACTTTTGCCCTAGGCAAATTAATCATGATTTGTTCAATTGTGTAAATCCTATAAACAAATCTTGGCTGAGCTTCCCTGGAGGTATTATACTGACATCTCTCTGGGTGTGTTTACAAACTCCTTCTACCCAGTCTTAGAACCATGTATTCTTCTATTCTGGGAAACCTACTGCTTTACAGAAAAAGCATCTTAGATCATGTAAGGGCCCTTCATTCCTAAAAAGAACACATTTTTGACTGATTTTAAGTCTCTAATTTTCTTCGTATTTATACCTTCAAAACACTCTCTGCAAGGGCAGAGCCACAAGAAGCCAGTAGCTACAGCCACAACCAGCACTTAAATGGAAACACAGCTAGCACATTTCATTTTTTATGGCTCTTTTTCTGAAGAATAATTTCCAGGGCTTTCACAATGTCTAGGCGTAACCTAGTCCAGAAAGATATTTTCTACTACCTTTTGTTATTCTTACTTTAAAGGCAAAGGTGTTCTTGAACCTTTCAGTTGAAGCCCTCCAAGCGAATGCTAAGTACGGCACAGGAATTGATCTTCTGCGACGAATATACAAACTAGGAGACAATGGAATTGTTACAGATCACTCTGGAGCAATAGAAAGGCACAATTTGGGAGCTATATCTAAGATACGCTTCTCTTCATCACCTAGAAATTGTAAATATAGGTAGGAGATTTCATATTATTAATTAACAAATTTGAGGAAATCATCTTTTTAATAGCTCTGTCTTCCTTTTGAAAGGGAGAGAAATGGGCCACATATGTAAGCATAATTTTATTTCTACAAGCTGTTTAGATAGTCATTTTCATGTGGAATATTTACATCAGCTTGTAAACTGATATATAATAACTTAAGTTAAAATGTTTCCACTCCATATACTAATGTTTAGCTCTGGTATTCATCCAAGAATTGTGCCCCTCACAATTATAGCATCTGTTTTTGTTTGGTTAATTTTATAATCTCAGATGTTTCCATAAATCCCGAATTAAAGAGAAAACTGCTGGGACCAATTTGTGTGGGTAGGCTAAATGTAATAGTATACCATCACGGTGCAGGGACTTTTTTTTTTTTTGTCTCTTTGGCTTGTTATTATAGAGAAGAGATCACATTTCAGCAAATTCTTCTATGCCTTCAAAAAAAAAAAAGATACTGCATTGAAAATGGCCCTTTTCATCTTGTTTCAGTGATTATAATATTCATAATTGAGGCCATTTGAACTATTGACAAAATAGGAACAAATGAGTTGACCATTTTTAATTCTATCATAAAATTTCTATGTAGTTCATAAAGTGTTTCTAGTTCCTTCAGCTGGTTCAATGTGTAATGGCAAGTCCTTTTTTTTTGGTAATGAAAAAACCTGGTCAGTGGAGAGGGTTGCCAAGGATTCAAAAATACCTTCTTGTTATTTTTCTTATATGTACTTCAAAGAAAAATAGTGAAATGTAAATGTGAAAAGCCATAAAAAGATTGAAATTCTGCGTCTTTTTGTATTACTGGTGAGATTCCTACATTTGGAGTGATCACAGAGTAAAGATTATAGTATCTTTACAGATTCCTGTGCCAACGACATCGTAACAGAGAGCAGCTCTTTTAATTCTTTACTCACTGTTTGAAGAATTGAGCAGGCAGAGACTTTTCGAGAGCCTATTAGATTGCAGCTGAAATCTAGGAAAGCCTAAAGCACAGGGGAAGTGTGTTAATTGTTTTAAGTTTCCATCAGATTTTCAATTGTAGGTTACAGCTTGCAAGTTGGTACCTGAAGCTTTTGAGACTTTAAATATTTACCTGATCAAAGTCAGGGTAACTTTTTTTTTTTTTTTAATGTGATTATTGCTGAAGGCAATGGCATTCCAAATAAAAAGAAGCATCACTGTCAAGTACTTCCCCTTTGCTCTCTAGGTGAAATCCTCTTCGAGCTCTGCTCATGTGTGGATGAAAGATTTGGGGGACTACCCCAGAGAATTGATATTTTTAATTGAAGGCTAAAAAGACTGCTAGGTCTATCTCTCAGATCATAATAATTTTTCTGAATAAAATGAAGTTATTTATCTAATTTTCATTTAGAAGACAATTGAACTTTTTCAAAATCGTTCTAGTTCTTTTATAAAAATTAATTGATGGCATTCATTTAAGTCTAACTTATGAAATTTTAATTTTGGAACTAATTTTGTGTGCTTTGGAGAACATAGTTTCTTCTTTATTGAGAAATGTAATATAATTTCATTTATCATTATAGCTCTGAGGGATGTCCTTAAAATAATAAGTTATCCTTTATTAAGCTTTCTCCTACGAGTTATTTGAATTTGGGTTATTTTAGATAAGAACTCACCATTTTATTTAGGGGAAAGTTTGTCGTCAATTTTAGTTATTGAACATAGTGGAGAAAGGTATAAAGTGTGCTGGAGGAGAAAGTTAGAAGTCTGACTACTTGACACTTTAGGGAACTTTTGGATGGAAAAGGGGGTGATCTCTTTTCTCCTCATCATAAAAGGTTACAGCTAAAACCCCTATGCAAAAACACAGGTTGATAAGAGAAAAGCACAACAAATTTATTCTGCACTAGTGTGTGCACAGGAGTCATACAAAACATGAAAACTTAAAAAATGGGGGGGGGCAACATGGTTGATGCTTAAATACCCTCTTTATTTGGGGAGAGGAGAAATGTGGGGGCATAAGAGTAGATGATTTCAGGTTAAATGAATAAGCCATAGGAACAATGGCCTGGAACCAACTTTCTCCAAAAGGTGAGGGGCAGAACTTCACTGTGCATAAAGGTTGTCTACTTAGGCAGCTAAAACTCCCTTGGTGTAACTCAGGGAGCTGCCGTCAGCAGAATGGATGGTGGACTACAGTAAAAATGTCTGTGCCAGATCTTTAAAAGTGTGAGACTCTCTCTCCTGTGACTTAGACTTACCTAGACACAAATCAGGGGGCACCAGAGAAAGCCGGTTTCTATCTTCTGTTTCATTTCACTAGTGTAGATTTCCTCTCCAGAAGCAAACCTCTCCCCAAGAGACCATTTTTCAGGGCTATTCTTGTGTTCGCAGCTCCTCTGAATACTCATTTCAAAATATGCCAAAGGGGGATATTTAAGGTGAAATATTATGGTTTCCTTCAAAAGGAAGGGGCGGTATTACAGATATGGTACCTCAGAGGAAGACCTGCTATTAGGTACCTAGTGTCTCCGAATCTCAATTATGAATAAGAGTACTGCTGAAGGGTGCTGTGAGGATTAAGGAAAACTACAGTCATTCGTCTAGTATCGGGTGTGGAATAGATACTAAATATTTTATTTACATATATATTTTTTTCTATATATGTGTATATGCCTAACTGAAAATGAAAGCTTTTCAAATGTGACATAGATCATGCCACAAACATCCATGGTTTCAAACCTTTCTTTGCCAAGGTTTGTGTGATTTACATAGGACTAAATAGAAAAAATGTCACAGCCAATGAAGTCCTTCTTGCTTTATAATATGCTCTTTCAAGACTATCTAGAGCCGTGGTCCTCCACCTTCCTAATGCCCCAAGCCTTTAATACAGTTCCTGTGGGTCGCGACCCACAGGTTGAGAACCACTGATCTAGAGTAATAATAGTATTTAAGGAACTGTAAGGAAGAAATTGAAAGAAATCAATACTATTCCTAGAAATATTTATATTTCATCTAATATAAATTCCTGTAATAAAAAAGACAACATATTAGTAATTTGGGAATTGCTATGGAGAAGTATTCCATTTTTCTTTCCTGAAAGATGCCAAAGAAATTTGGTTTTAAATAAACACACATTATTTTATTAAAAATAAAACTTGGACAATGTTTTCTTTAAGCTTTCTTTTTTTTCTATATTTTTACATTTCACTTTCAGATTCTACGAAATAAGAGCCTAGAAATTTCTTTTTTTTTTAATTCAGAAGAGCATGAGAAATGTGGGGAGTTATAGACTGGGGAATAGCCCAGTATTTGGTACTTAAAATTTTAAGACTAGATAGTTTTGAATCATCACCCTCTTTTGTCCTATGAGGATCTAACAAAAATTTTTAAGCTTCTGGTTTGGGAATTTAGGTAGGTTTGATTTTTTGGATAAGTAAATGGTTGATTGCTAAATTTAGTCCAATTTCTCCTGACTAGCTGTTCCTAAATTCTTAGGATACGTGCCAGTAAATTACACTTTATGAATTAATTGTCATATGTGTAATTGTTGCATTTTGGATGTACCTAATTTGATAATTTAAAAAAATAATTTCCATTTAAGGTATCTGTTTGCAGGTCAGAAAGTAAGAAAATGTAATTGTGTTATATTTACAAATGTAAAGAAAAAATACAAAAAAGCTACAAATAAAATTGACTGAATAAAAAAAATAGCATGAGAAATAGTCTAAAAATGATCTCTAATCCTAGTAACTGTAGAAGTACTATTAACATTTTATGTATCTGTCGGGGTCCGCTTCCTAGAAGCTGGGTCTGTAACAGGGAATCAGGCACAACACATGACTAACTGAGGACGTGTTCTCGGGGCTCTGGAAGTGATAGGACAGGGCAGAGGAAGGTACTGGAAAAGGCTGAATTCTCATTTGCTGTTCTTGCGGGAACTCAGAGTGCTGATTGCACTGAAGAGTTAGTTGAAACACAGGGCAAAGCATTTGTACCCTGTGTTGTTGATTGCAAATGCCTCCTGGGACAGGGTTCTGTAACTCTAACAATCCTTCAGAGAAAGAGGACAGTGGTGAGCTTCAGCCGGGAATGGTTATAGCAGCCCCAGTGGGTGCACTGGCCCAGTAAAAGTAATACAGCATTCACTACACTGTTCTAGACTTAAACCCATGTATTTATGTGTATATATATTTTTTTCTACACAGAAGGAATGATGCAGAATGTATTATTCTTAAATTGCTTTTCAAAACTTTAAAGATGGGGCCGGGCATAGTGGTTCATGCCTGTAATCCTAGCACTCTGGGAGGCCAAGGCAGGTGGATTGCCAGAGGTCACAGGTTGAAGACCAGCCTGGGCAAGAGTAAGACCTCATCTCTACAAAAACAAAAACAAAAACAAAACTTTACAGATATATGATGAACATCTTTCCATGTTAAATAAATTTTTATAGGGAAATTTCTATAGGGATTATAGAATTATATTGTACTGTAAATATAGATATATCACATTGAATGTTTCCAGATCTTCCCTTGTGTATTTTGATTGTTGAGGGTTAACGGAAAAAATCTACCTTTCTTAACTATTTGTTGTCTCAGAAGATATAGCCATTGAACTATTGTTTTATTGTTTTATCATTAAAATATTTTCCTGTGTTATATTTATGTACCTCCCCATATCCCAAATGCATAATTTCTTTTTTTTAAATGTGGTAATGAAAAATTTTATTTTATGAATGCTGTAATAGACAAAGTTAACAAATGCATAATTTCTACACTACTTTTTTGAAGTAATTATTTTCCCAGCCAGTTTATATTTCTGGTCAAGGTGGCAAAACATAACAATAGAGTCTTTTTTAATTGCTGGTGTTGAATCCAAGAAGAACTTAAATTAGATTGATTTCTTCTTAAGTTATAAAGAAAGTAAACTTCAATTACTCCTGATTTGGAGAAATTAGGTTGAAAAATGTTCACTAATGAAATTGGTTTTCTCTAAAACAATGTTTTTTTTTTCCTTTCTTTACATGCATTTTAGATGTATGTGGGGGGGGGCAGTGAATAGGAGACATAATTAGTCATTTTATTTCACAATTCAAGAACATCCCCAACTGAGCAACTACATATGACTAACTAAACCTATGGAAACTTGTCTGCATCTGGACCAGATTTACTGGTGAGATTCCAGATTTTATACTAATAGTGGCATTGAATGAGATTTGAGGGATCTTGGGAGAAAATATTTTGCATGTGCAAGGGATATGCACTGTTGAGGACAGGAACTAAACTGTAATTGATTGCCTTCAAAGAAGACACCAACACTTCCTTTCATTTCTCCATTTCATTTCTTCTTGCATGTCTTTACCATTAAGAAGTACAGCCCATGGGTGGTGCCTATGGCTCAAAGGAGTAGGGCGCCATCCCCATATGCCAGAGGTGGTGGGTTCAAACCCAGCCCCAGCCAAAAACTGCAAAAAAAAAAAAGAAAGAAAGAAAAAGAAATATAGCCCATCTCTCCTTGAACCCAGGAGCTGAGCTTTGGAACTTAATTTTATCAACAAAATGATGTAGAAACCAGGCAATGAATTTGTAAACCTGAGCTTTAAAAGGCCCAGCAGCTTCTGTCTTTATTCATTTTGTATGTTCTTGCTGCTATTAAGCCTACACTACTGAATGGTGAGAGATTATATGCAGAGAGGGGCTCAGATATCCCAGCTCCTGGATGAGCCCAGCCCCCAGGGAACTCATCAGTTAAATTCATCTACATGGGTAATCTAAGGAAGACCAGTAAAAGAATCATCCAGCTAACCTGCAGGACGTGAAAGACAAAACATCCTCATGTTTTCAGGCCACTAGAGAAGTAGAGTAGTAGGTGACATAGCAGCACCTGGCGTGCTAGGTCGAAGCCCCAGTTGGATTTTAGATGTGTCTAGGCAAGTCTGGGAAACCGGTGGAGTATGACTGACAGATGACATTTTAAAAACACTTTTTGTTTAGAAGAAAATGAGACAAGGGGGTGGTACACATAGGAACAAAGCAAAGAGAGATACTGTAAAGATGAGAGGAAAGAACAACGCCGTGTGCCTCAGACTTGGCCTTCAGCCTGGGCTTGTGACAGGAGGAGTGGCGGCACTGAGGAACATAGCTTATGGAGTAACAAGGAGTGACGTGGCAATCGTGCTGAGGAGTCGGGAATTCTCCCACTTTGTGTGCAGACCAGGAGTACGACAGCATTCTAGACACGCTGGCACTGACCTCTGTGAGTCTCCAGAGGATGACACCCGATGGAAAACATAACAAGACTCTTCTTTTTTTTTTTTCACAGTTTTTGGCCAGGGCTGGGTTTGAACCCACTACCTCCAGCATATGGGGCCGGCACCCTACTCCTTGAGCCGTAGACGCCACCCAACAAGACTCTTCTTAAGCTCCACGGCCCTCACTCTCCCAAAACAAGTCAGCTCAGATTTGGAAGTGACTCCATGCGTTCGTAGGCAATGGAATGGTGAAGTTGTTATTTTGTTAAATAATTTTGTTTGAACCATGGATTAGTGACTTCTAGAAAATTCAGGCCATGGCATAATACTTGTATTTATATACATAATTAGATAGATATCACATGTGCAGTATTAAGTTTCTCTATCTACATAATCTCCTTTAAATGTTTCCTGACCACTCTGTGAAGTATATGGAATAATATTACTTTGCCCATTTTAACTGAGAAGTAAAGTCATACTACATAAGCCATTAAGGGATGTTTTCAATATTATAAAACAAAAGTGATAGAACCAGGGTTTGAACTTGGCTCTCCTAATTTCAGCCATCAGTGGAGAATCAGAGCTTCTCTGCTAGCTTGGATGTATTTACATGATATTTAAGTTCTGGCTTTGGATTTTTTTTCTCTATATGCATATCAACATATACACACACATTTGTGCATTCATATACATATGTACACTATTCTGAAGACATATTCTTATTATCTTGTTATAGGCTTTAAGAAAAAAAAGACGACAAAATATTAGCGCATGCAAAAGACCACCTTATAAAAAAAATTATTCCCCTACAAAAATCTCCTGTAGTATATATACATGCTAACACAATACCGTAAAAGTATTTTTGCTTACTCTTCTAGGCACATTTCTCAAAGATTATTTGTGAAAACATATTCTAGCATCCAGTATAGTTTCAAAAATATCATCACTACTAATACAATGTTGTCTGGCAAAAAGGTTCTGCATCGACAGTTTCCACTGAAATAAGCTGTCATCAGCACATTTCCTTATAAAATAATATTCATTAAAAATAGGATATTCTCTTAGCTAAAGTGACAGCTCATCACCTTGTCAATTTTCTATAATAATATACACTTCACAATACAGTGCTAACAAGACACAAGGTAGCATTTCAGTCATCTGCTACAGTGTCAAAATGGAGACTAGATACACCGCATTCAAAGAGGAGATGCCAATTAGGGCCCTTCTCTCCGCGGAGGGGGCTCCCGCGCCATGCAATAATGTGATCTGTACCCTTGTTATCCAATATCAGGTACTCATGTTCTACCACGTTCACTTTTCTCCTTCTTGCTTCTTTTTCAACATTAACCCCAAGTATATTGTCATAAGTACGGCAAGTGGGATTGCCAAGCCAGAGAGTTCTGGGACTCAGAGCCTAGGCAGACCCACAGGCACGGAGGGAAAAAGCAGACAGGAAGCAATGTTATATACGGAGTGATCATGGTCAGCGTCTGGCGCAGTGACGTTTACATCTTTACCACTGGTTAGCTGCCTGATTTTATGAAAATAATCAATACTCTCAAGCTTCCAACTCTTTTCATTAAAATGGGGATGTTATGATAATTGTATCTCACTGGGAGAGTGTGCCAGAGCCTGGCATGTCAGAGGAGGAGCCCCGGGACCACTATTTTCTGTCCCCAATAGCTTCACAACAAAGATGTTGTTCCCTTGGTTTCCAGCTTGCCTCTCTGCGCGTGTGCGTACACCTCACCTCTCAGTCTTGCCGTGGCTCCTCCTAATGCTCTAAGAAGTTGCATGTCTGTTTTTCAACAGTTCCACCAGGTGCACTGACTCCTGTTTTCTTTCATGTGTATCCTGCTGGTCGTT
Source organism: Galagoides demidoff (assembly GCA_963574575.1). Lineage (NCBI taxonomy): Eukaryota > Metazoa > Chordata > Mammalia > Primates > Galagidae > Galagoides > Galagoides demidoff. Next base: position 65,787 of record CAUYQV010033860.1, on the reverse strand, counting down.
TATTGTATTAACTGAATACATGGTTTGAAATCTTTCATCTACTCTGAGAAATTCTCAGCTATTATCTTTTCAAAATTTGTGTTATTCCACACTGGAACTCAAATTCCACCTACGTTAGACTTTATAACTGGGTCTAGTTATCACTTATGCTTTATTTTCAATTTTATTTGTCACCCTATGTGTTAGCCTGACTAAACCTCTCTCCAGCCATATCTACTTTCCTGGTAAGCATCTATATTACATTCTTTTTTTGCCAATATTCTCTTAGGAAAACAGTCAAACACACAAGAGTTGAAAGAATTTTACATTGGATACCCATATATACACAAAGGAGATTCTACGATTAATGTTGTATTAGGTTTGCATTATTACATATCTATCTGCCTGTTCACTTATTAATCCATCTCACTTTTTGATGCATTTCAAATTAAATTCCAGACACCAGTACCCTTCCCTCTAAATACTTAAGCATGCATTCTATTAACCAGATTGCAGTTTTGTTTACAAGTTTTATTCCTTTTGTGGTAGAATTTATGTATAGTGAAATCCACAATTCTTAATCCATTTGCTGAATGTTAATAATTGCAAACACTTGTGCAAAGACATATTTTTCTGGGGTGGGTGAGGGACAAGAGATAATTCAACCTGCCAGATATATAATCCATAATATATAGAATATTCTCTTTACCTAGAAATTTTCCTCCTGGCCTTTTCCAGTCATTCTCAACCTCAAGGCCCAAACACTGTTCTCATTTTTTTCCCCATAGATGAGTTTTGCCTGTTTTAGACTTCATATGAAGTGAATCTCCAGGCACACATTCTTCCATGTAAGAACTTTTACTCAATGTAATGCTTTTGTGATGCACCCATGCTGTTAAATGTGTCAGTAATTGTGTTAGTTCCTTAAGGTAGCTATAACAAAATATCAGAAACGGAGTGACTGAAAACATTAGAAATTTCCTATCTCCCAGTTCAGAGGGCTAGAAGTCTGAAAAGTTGGTGGCAAGGCCATGCCGTCTTTGACAGCTCTAAGGGAGGATCCTTCTTCCCCTCATAGCTCTGGTGTTTGCAGCCACCCTTGACATTCCTTGGCTTGTGGCGGCCTCATTCCAGGCATGCAGCCATCTTTTCCCTGTGTATCTTCACATCACATTCCTTCTGGATGCCAGTCTCTGTGTCCACATTTCATTATTTTATAACTACAATGATCATAAGGGGATTAGAATGTGAGAATCCCACCTCATGATCTTATTTTTGCTTGATTTTCTCTGTAAGGACACTTTTTCTGAATGAGGTTGCATTCTCTGGTACTGGAGGTTAGAATGTCAATAAGTCTTCCCCTTTGTCCCAAGGGGATATCTGACATGTTGCACACCCCTCTCTTCTGGAAGTAGCCCACCCTGAACACCTGAAATCTGACAGAGCCACAGTCACCCAAGGCTGCTATGGTCTGAGCAGGGGCTGGGCAGGTTGGCTGTGGATCCAGTGATCAGAGAGCCAGGGGTTAAGATTCCCAGGTCAGGACAGCTGCACAAACACTTCCCAGGCATGTGAAGGGAGGGAAATGAGCTTCACTCTCCAAATAGAAACCCAGACACGGTGAGCAGAGTACTGACAAGCCTAGCACTGGCCATTCCACAACACATTTGCCAGAGCAGAGGTAGCTACATCTACAGCATTGGGTGGTTGGTGGAGGGGAGGTCCCCATCTCCATACCCCTTCAGGGACTCCAGTGCTGCTTCTGATCTGGGGTGGGAACAGTATCCTATCTATGGACTTCTCTCTGCACCCTCAGCCCTGAGAGGGCTGCAGATGCCTGCAGGTCACACGCCAGTGGTCTCAGATGTGGAGAGTGGGCATTCTGCCTTCCTCTGTACTGAAAAGCTTTCACAGCACTTCTCAGTCCCCTTGGGGCAGCCAGTGCCCACGGTCAGAACCCCAGGAATGCTGTTGCTCTTCTGAGTCTCCCTGTTCCTTTGTGGCTATAACAGTCCAAGCAAGTGCTGGGGAGTGTACACATGGGACTGAGTGACAGGGAGATGGAGGGGCTGTGACTTCCCCTATAGGATAGAGGCATCCTCTGTCTCAGTGCAGGTCTGTGGTGGGAGGAAGAATCCTACTGGGCCCATAGCCTGGGGCTCTACTTCTGAGAAGCACTCAGTGTGCCAGTGCAGCAGCCCCTGGGATACATCAAGTAGAAGGGCTCTCTGACAGATCGGGAGCCAGCAGACCATCATCGGTGTGAGGGGAGAAAAAGTAAGCACTCCCACCTACCCCTTCCCCTGGACTCCAAATCCCTCAGTCTCTGCCAAAGTGTTTTTAATTTTTTTTAACTAGGTATCTACCCAGAAGAAAAAAAAAAATCATTCTACCATAAAGACATTTGTACTAGACTGTTCATCGCAGCTCAATTCACAGTGGCTATAAGGTGGAATCTGCCAAAATCTTGCTCCTTCTCCTTCTGCTTTACGACTTTTTCCCAGTCATCTCCAGCAAGGGTAAGTGCTGGCACCTTTCCCCAGTAGTTCAGCTAAGCTGTGTTTTTCATTCACCTGAAACTTTTTTTGCCTCTTTGGGATGATCTGGTGACCAATGTCTCTGTTCAACCATCCTGCTTTACTGAGATATAATGGAAAAAATCAACTACACCTAAAGCATACAATTTGGCACTTTTTGACACATCGATATCCTCCTAAATTATGCCTATTTGGACTGCCTGTGGCTCAAAGGAGTAGGGCACCGGCCCCATATACTGGAGGTGGTGGATTCAAACCTGGCCCTGGCCAAAAACTGCAAAAAAAAAAAAAAAATTATGCCTATTTATAATGCCCCTTTCTTAGTATCTCCTGGTAGTCTCCAGACAGCAAGCCATGTGAGTTCTGTCACTAAAGTTCAACCTTCATTTTCTAGAACTTTATATTAATAGAATAATAATACAGTTGTTACTTTGCTCTTGTTTGTTTTCATCCACTCATTATACTTGTCTAAAGGTTCATCCCTGCACCTATTAATAACAATTCATTCCCTTTGATTGCTAGTAATGTAATTCTCTTTAATGAATTATTAGAATTGGTAAAAACTAAGCTATGGTGACAGAGATCAGAAAAGCAATTGCCTCCGGGGTAGACTGGGCCGTGCTGTGAGGTTTCTGTGTATGGCTGCTGTTTACATGAGTGCGTACATTTGTTGTAGTCCATTGAATTGTAAACTTGAGATGTACACATTTCACTATTGTAATTTATACCTCAGTAAAAATAAAGGGCAACATATGACAAAAACCACCACTTCTACCGCCCACTTGCCAAACTAGTTTGTTGATATTCTCATGTGTTTGAGTCAATCATTTATTTTTATATTTCTGGTTACCCAGACTAGTGTCTTTCGGCCTATTTTTTAAGCACTTTCCTATGGCTTAATCCTTTGTGAGAAAAAAATTGACAAAAAGTTTATTTTATGCCAGGCTTTCTCAAAACAGTCGAACTAAATCAATCATTACTCTCTCCAAGTTATCTGTATAAAAATAAAATCTGTGGCCCATATGGGATATACTGCCCAATATATATTATATGTTAAAATGAAATAATGCAATTGCTAATGCTAAGACCTCATTTTTAAATACAACTTTTTAACTATAAAATATAAAAATACATAATACACTTACCTATGAGTTTTTCCTTTATCAATAAAATATAATGTTTCCTTTATATCAGATAGAATTGATTTTTGTCATTAACCTTTAAAAAATTATTTAAATTGACTTATAACAAATACTTTCAATTAAATGACAATTTATTGCAGTCTAGGTATTATTCATTCAAACATCTATTGACTACCTCCTGTAAGAATATATATAAGATTTTATGTGTTTTTCCCACCTCTGGATATTGGTATTTTCAATAATAAATGTTAGCCCACACAGAAAAGTGATTGCATTTTTATGTGGTTTGGTATATATAGTTCAATATTAAGCCATGTATAATTATGCTCTACTTAATATTGAAGCATTATTGAATACTTGATATTAGCCTATAATATAACCTAAGTAGAGGATGTTGGGTTCAGAATCCACAGCGCCTCTGCTCGTAACAGGTTCTTTTCAGAGCACACTCAGTCTTCCATTTGGTTTCAGTACTGTTATATAGAGCAAAGTAAAAAGGCACAATTTGATGTCCAACTGTCTTTAAAAACATAATCATTCAACCAACCAATAAATAGCATTCCCGGTTAGGGTTAGGATTGTGATTGTCCGATGAGAACCTCAATAAAATAATGAGGACTCAGTTCTATAACTTATCTCCAGGCTTTCTCTTCTTCCCCCAAGATGCTGTCATCTGATGCTCTGAACATCTATCTGGGGAGACCGGGAACATCGAAGCTGAGCTGCTTTTCCACTGCATGAAACTTCAACATTCTCTGGAGGAATGGAAGGAGTTGGAAGGAACTCTCTGGGGCTTCCTTAGGAAAACATCCAATTCCGTGCACATCCAGGCCCTCTGAAGAACTTTCCCTTTCCTGTGCCCCTGACCTTGCTTTTGCCGCTCCCGCCCTCCCTGGTTCAGCACGCTGGTTGCTCAGACCTTCTCTTTGACCCCAGAGACTGCCAAACTCATTCTGTGTTTATACCTTTAGAACGTTCTTCCTTAGATCTTCACAAAGCTGGACCTTTCTTATCATTCCAGTCTTAGCTTAAACTTTACTTCTCTAGCAAACCCTTTCCTAAAATCTCTTATAAGGTGGCCCTTGGTTTTAACCATCCTCTTCGTGGTGTTACCTGTGTTTATATTTCTTTTTTCTTTTTTTTAAATGAAAATTATAACTGTTCTCTAATTTTTTGTCGGTTTACCTGTACATTTTCTGTCTCCCTGTATTAGATTATACGCAGACTTGTGCCTTATACCACTCCAGGGGGTCCATTCATCACGTGGTCCATGTGGAGGATGACCCTGGAGCCAGGCGGTGTGAACCAGCACATCAGTGGCTCCCAGTAAATGCATTATTCCTTGTTCCTAAAACAGTGCCTGACAAGCAACAGGTGCTCCAAAAATATTGTAGGAAAATGGACTCTTAAATTTAATCATTTTGAGAGGCCTAAGGGAGGTAGAGAATTTACTTTAACCGCAATCTTTTCCATTTCTATTGCTCTGGTAAGTTCTTGCAAAGAAAATCTACACTTAAAACACTGAAAATAGGCTCGGTGCCTGTAGCTCAAGGGACTAGGGCACCAGCTACATACAGTGGAGCTAGCAGGTTCGAATCCAGCCCAGGCCCACCAAACAACAATGATGACAACTACAACCAAAAAAAAAAAATAGCCAGCATTGTGGTGGGCACCTGTAGTCCCAGCTACTTGGGAGGCTGAGGCAAGAGAATCCCTTAAGCCTAAGAGTTGGAGGTTGCTGTGAGCTGTGACGCCACAACACACTACCCAGGGCAACAGCTTGAGACTCTGTCTCAAAAAAAGCAGTGAAAATAACCAACTTTTTGATATGAATTACGAAGAAAAGAACCAATCATTTAACTGGATTGCTTAATGAGGAAAATGCTTAAGAATGAGACAGCATGTATGACTGATACTTTAATTTTAATGATTATAGGCAGATTTGTATATCTTTACCTTTTCATTAGTATTTGCAGTTGTGCATTAATCATAAATAACTCATGTGCTACCAGGATGGCATAGTACCTATCTTTATAAATCTTTTGGGATAGGATAACTTTGTTAGGTAGATCAATTTCATAATAATCTACATAAGCCTTTGAGTTGAAAAATATTCTTCATTCCCAAATATTAAATATGCTGATGAAAAGTCACAGCACATTTTAGTTAAAAGCAAATATAATATTTTCTTCCAAACATTCTAGCACACGCCATCATGTAGAGAAATGAAGAAAACTCTGGATTTGTGAACTGACATTGGAAATGACCAGGATTATGCAATTTAAAATAGATTATCAGGTAGTATATACCTATTGACTTCTAGCATCAAGATCCTATACAAAAATCTTTTTGTTTCAATTTTCTGAGAAGTATTGAAACATGGCAGGGTGAGTTTTTTTTTTTTCCCCATTCTTACTCATCTTTGGACAAATGGGCCTGAGATCTTTGGTCAGAGGAGGTGAATCTGATCAATGCAATTGGTAATCGATCCTGCATGCGTGTATTACATTGCACAAAAAAATTCAACCGCTTCACCTTCCAACCCCGTTTATGAAATAAAAATGCTGCAGCTATTGCGTCTTTTCAAGAAATAGACGTCGTATTACGCTGCAGCGTTCCCTCCTTTTGCTCTGTGGTATCATTGAAGTCTGTTTTTTAAAACAGAAGTTGAACAAATGAATCCTTCTGTCTTCACTTTCAGTTGTCAGCAGTGCTTCAGTGCGAGATGAAATAAATTGCCCGGCCCTTTCATCTTCTATAATCAGCTCTGCACAGCTGAGTACACCCACGGCCGACTCTGGGTGTGTGGAACAGGAAGTCTTTGTTAGTGCCACATCTCCAATGCTCGGCACAGGAGTGGGCTGACTTGGGCTCCCTCCTTCCTTCCTTGCTCCCTTGCCTCTTCCACCCCCTTTCTCTCCGCCTGCACAGCTCATGGGTGGTGCGTTTCCCCTAGGAAGGGATTTTTAGGGCATAATATTGTGTGTTAAAGCTATGTCTAATGTAGTTTCTTTCCCACCTGGCAACACAGTCATGCATAACATCATCCTCTTAGTCATGTACCTATTGAGACCATGTATAAATGGAAAATCACTTAGGGATGCCCTAAACCGCACTGTTATGTCAAAATGCTTCATTTTTGAAAGTAGAGAAGCAACATGTTTTTATTTTTAGCACCAAGGCAGGGCAGCCACAGATATTTACTTACCTCAGTCTAGAATTTATCTTTTTAGCAATCAAACTACAGAAAACTCTGTCAGAGAACAAAGCCGTGAGCAGCAGGTTGATGTAGGGGCTAGAAACCAATACCTCTGGTTATTATGGTTTCTCCTGGTTGCTTTCTGCCTTGAACCCTTGAATTCCTTGAAGACTGTCCTTCGTCTACCCCATGTGCTTCTGGTAGGGTCATCAGTCCCTGGTCGCTCCTCCTCTCCCTCCTCCTCATCCCCACCACCTTCATCTTCCTCCTCATCAAGCCTGGTCAGCATTGCTAATACCTACTGAGTGGTTATTAGGTGTCGGGAACTATTCTCAATGCCTTCCGTGTATTAGCTTAGTTACTTGGCATAACAAAATTATAAAATAAGTATAATTATTTACTACCTTTATTCTTCAGAGGAGGAAATTGAGACACAGGATGGCTGAACAATTTGCCCAACGTCGCAGAGCCAGTTAAGTGGTTACACTTGAGATCTAAACTTGGGCCCTGCATCTCCAGACTTGTGTTCTCCCCTAGTTCACAATACTGCTGCTCTTGGGGTGGGCAGATGGCTTGTATTCTAGTTCCCTGGACACAGACATTCGTTCAGGGCTGGTTGCATGGTCCAGGAGAAAGGGGATGGCACAGATAGAGAGGTACACAGGCTGTGTCCTTGTGGCAGTTACACAGCCAGCAGGATGGGACTCTTGGGCTGTCTGGGGGCAGCATGCCTGTCACGCGCAGAGACGCAGGCCTGATGCTATTTATTGAGCTCTGGTCCAGCTGCTACTGAATCCAATGTGCCCCAGAGGATTCTTCTTCTTCTTCTTTTTTTTTTAAATGTGAACCAATAAGTTTCCTTTGTTTGCTGAAGCCAGCTGCATTTGGATTTCTATCACTGAGACAAGAAAGGTTATTGAGTGATAGAGGGAAAAAGCAAAGTTTCACAAATTTCCCGAGTAATTCCTCTTGCCCCCCTTCTACCGTATCCCCTGTTCCTCTCCTGGGGATATGTTCAAAACAATGATAGTGTCCACCCAGCTAGGCCACTGACTTCTTAGAAATAAAAAAGAGCTCTTTTGAGGACAGAAGGCATGCTGCCCTGAAATGTGTATTGAGCCTTTTTAAATTTGAATTTATAAATTCAAATTTTATCTCAAGTGGGAAGAGAGCAGAAATGAATTAGTGTTTTCCAGCCACTTTCTGATGAGAGGGATCAACAACCCTTGGAAACCAATCATAACAACAATAGGCCAGAAAAGCAATTCCCAGGGAATGTCTTTCTCTGGAGAGCAGCTGGACACAGACAGAAGGACAGTGATTTCTCCTTAAGCTTCCACTCACATTAGCTCTTTTTTCAAGGCCAGATTCTCCCAATGTTTAAAAAGCTCTATTACTATGCAAATGATATATTTTGGAAGTATAAAACAAACATCTCTGATTGTTTTGTCTTAGCGGTTGACTGTGGCGTGCTCCCAGGTAGGATGAAGGGGAAGGCCAAGTTGATGACAGTTTGCCAAAGGTCTGCAGCGTCACCCTGTTCTGTGGGAGGACACTGTGATATGTGTTCATCCTGCAGGCCCAGCACCAAACTCAGTACCTCTCACACAATAGTTAACATGTAATAAGCGCTTGTACATTAAACTTTTTGAAGAAGTTCATGCACATAATTTGGTTTAAATTTATTTTGTTCTATGAGATGAGAACTATCATGATAAGCATCCCCATTTTCCAAGGGAGGAAACTGAGGCACAGAGCTGTAATGTAACTTTAGCAGTGATCTCCCTCTAGGGTGGGGGTGAAGCAAGGATTGGACCAGGCAGTTAGCTCCTGAGGTCACATTGTTAACCATTGTGTTAAACTGACTTCTCTTACAGAAAGGGCCTAATAAAGATTTGTTGGCCTGAGCTGAGGTTATTAAATTTCCCACCTCAGCTCAACTAGCAAGAAAGCAAGCTTTTTGTTTTATGAAAAAAAATAAATAGCAACTCCAGGTTATAAGAAGTAACCACAGTAACAATTCCTCCATCCTCCTGAGGCTTTGATTGCCCCAAGATAACTCCAGTTTGCAGGATTACTTTACTGTCATCAGCATGGATAATTAAATATTTATTAGGGTAATTAATATATTTAAATTTGTTTAAAATTAAGCTGACCACTAATAGCTCTGCTCATCAGCAGAGACTTTGTGTGTTATTCTACAGCTTAAGAACATTTTAATGGCCAATAAAATTGCTCCCCAGATCCTGGCAGTTTTCAGGTTTTGAAATTATAGCTGAAGATACTGTTAATCATTCCTAAATTACCAACTACTCATAATTGATATCTAAATTGTCCAGATGATCTTTACATTTGAGAAAAATAATAAATATGTCTTCCTCAGGGGTGGATTATATACAGGGCAGGTATAACTATAAGCTTGTGTATGTTTGGAAGACATAGATTACTGCAGAATGAAAACCAACTGTACCATCTTTTATATGGCTGTATCTGAATGTGATATGGATTTCTATATCATCTAATTTGGAGAATTAGGGCCAAAAGATTGTATGCACCATTGTAAAATGGATTACAATAATTACATGATACAATTGCTTCCATAAATAAATGGATTTTATTGTTTTAAAAATACTTCTATTTTGTTTTAATTATTTTATGTATTATCTATTTATGAACAAATGTTATGCACTTATGCCACAAAATGTGTGGAGCAGAAGGCTCTGATCACTTGAATGTTAAATATCAATTAAGAATGTCTATCTAAATTCAAGTTATTCCATCAAAAACTTCCTAGCCGGGCAGCACCTGTGGCTCAAAGGAGTAGGGCACGGGCCCCGTATACCAGAGGTGGCAGATTGAAACCCATCCAAAAACTGCATAAAAAACTTCCTCAAAGGAGTAGGGCGCCGGCCCCATATACCAGAGGTGGAAGGTTGAAACCCATCCAAAAACTGCAAAAAAAAACTTCCTCAAAGGAGTAGGGCGCTGGCCCCATATATCAGAGGTGGTGGGTTCAAACCCAACCCCGTCCAAAAACTGCAAAACAAAACTTCAAATGGAAGAAGTACAAAAAAATGGCACTGATTTTACAAAGGTGTTATGGCCTCTGCATATAACTATAAAGTAGTATGTTGTGAACTGTCAGAATGGAGAGGATGATACTCTTGAATCACACTTTTCACATGTGTTGAAATATAGCGACAGCACTGTGCCATCACCATCAGCTAGGCTTCTGATCTAGGTGAATCCAGGCTAAAATTAGGTGATCCTAACATCCTCTTTTGACGTTATTGATGCAACTTTTAATACTTAGACTAAATATACATTATTTTATTTAGCAGAATGTATTTACTCTGAAAAGTTCATGGTGATTTTTATGACTTTTTTAAAATTCAGTTGACTAAAATCAATTGCCAATTCTGTGCAAGATAATGTATTTATACTGTAGAAGATACAAAGACAATCAGACATGGACTTTATGTTTCAGAAGCTTCATCAAGAGGGACAGACAGGCAATGATCTAATCACAAGATGTACATAGGCTATAAAAATGGTGTGAAGTCTATTAGGGAGAAGAGGCAGAGAGGAACTGCCCTGATTGAGTGAAGGCCAGTGGCTTCAGGAAAGAAGTGCTGGAAGTGGACAGATGCTTTTGACATGGGAAGAGGTGGTGCTACCACAGGTGTGGCTAGAAGGAGAGCATCACAGCTTGGGATCTCAGTGGGACATAGGCCAAGCACCCAAATCCAAGGTTATTCCTTTCAAACTCACCAATTCTCCTCTCCTGCCCACCTGTGGTATGTAAGTGAGTCAGTAGAGGAAGAAATGTTGAGTGGAACCCACTTTGACACTTTAAGAAAGACGCACTTTGAACCCTATCTATTGTCTCCTTATGCTGAGGATGTGCTCCATTTCAAACTGTATATTTTCTTACTTCCTTTCTTCCTTCCTATCCTTCTTCCCTCCTTCCTTCCTTCTTTCCTTTCTTTTTCTTTCTTTTTTTTTTTGGATAGAGTCTCACTCTGTTGCCTAGAGTGCAAAGGCAGCTCACAGCAACACCATGCCTGGCTAATTTTTCTATTTTTAGTAGAGATGGGATCTCGCTCTTGCTTAGGCTGTTCTCAAACTCCTGAGCTCAAGCAATCTACCCACCTTGGCTTCCTGAAGTGCTAGGATTACAGGTGAAAGCCACTGTGCCCAGCCGATATTTCAGACCTGGTCTTGTCTATTTATACCATTTATACTATCTCTTTCTTATGCCAAGAGCCCAATATTTGTATTTAATCTATAGTTATCAATCTACAGATGTAGATTAATGTAGTATAGATGTAGACATACCAATTAGATTATTACAGTGCTAAATTTATTTCTTATGAATAAGAAAGTTTTGATATAAAAAATTCCAGAGGATTGACCTTGGGCAGTCAGGTTGGTCACTGCCTCCTCCTTGATCCTTAAATCCTTAGTGTATCAGGTCCATAAGGCTCATTAATCTTTAGTAATTTTACACAATCTATTTTGTTAGAATTGTGTTCTTAAATCTCTGATAGAAACAAAAATTAAACTATAAAAACAATGGCTTCATTGGGGACTTTAGGCTTGTAACCATTACATATTTTGTTTAATGTAAACCTTTCAATATTAAATTATTTTTATCATTATAAGTTAATTTTATTATTGTCTTCTAAAAATAATACTTTGGTTCATCAGAACTGGTAAAACACACACTGGGAGGCTTCCTCATCACTCTTCAAACCACTTCTTGTAAGTCCTTCAGTTTCCTTGGTCATCCTTGAATGTGACCTTACAATTCTGCTTGTAACTCAGTTCACCACAGGCAAAGGAAAACAGAAAAATAAGAGATTACTGCCAACAAAGCAGTCCATAGTCAAACAACACGGTAGTATGTTCTTAGTTTTATGAAATCAGTTTTACTACTCAAATAAGGATAGATCCAGATGGGAAAGCTGCAGCATTCAAATCTTGATATATGCAAAATCAATCAATCAATAAATCTGCCAAACATAAACAAAAAAACCCAAAACAAAGAATCAAATTTTGATCTATGTAAGAATCACTAGTACATTCGTTAAAAATGTAGTTCCTGGTCTCATCCTTAAATAATCCAATATGGCAGATTTGGGGCAGGAAGCAGGAATCCTCATTTTAACAACTTTTCCAGATGATTCTGAAGCAGCTGATTTGCCCATACTTTAAGAAAAAAGAATGTTAAAGTGGTTACTCATAGTTAATTAGCTCCTTTATATCTAATGTGATTTTCTATTTAATATGATATAGAAGAAGAACAATGGTAATCTTTGTGACTCAATTACATCTAAATCTGTAGCTGAGAAAAACACTTAAGTGCCCACAGCCTCTGTGCGTTGTACTTTCCATGACTTTATCAACCAAGCAGAAGACCTCTGACGATTTCCAACAGGCTGCAGACCACACTTTCAGAGTCACTTTCCTCAGCTGTCTTAAAAATATGGCAGAATGCCCGGAAACTGATATTTAACAACCGTGGAAATATATCTACTTGCAATCTTACAAGTGAAAACTTTGGGAAGCCAGTTCCCACTTCGATCTCTGGCACTGGTTAAAAGTTTCACATCTATGTTAGAGATCCACATTCAAAGACAGAAACACTTCAATCTTCACAATAATTTCATTTACCTAAAAATAACAGCACAAAAACGTGCAGCTGATGTTGATCCCCGGCGGTGTTTAGTTTATGCTCTGTCTTGGCTGGGCCCATCGTCATGTCTAGAAACTTTGGACATACTTAGAAAAGCTGCAGAAGATTGCAATCTAATTATAGAGAAGGATAAAAACAAAAATCTCTGCAAACAAATATTGAAATATTTGAAAGTGAACAAAAGCTCTATTGCTCAAATTTATAAGCAGCAAGGGAGTAAATAAACACAACCGCAAATTATAAAATGAGCTGACCTCAGGTGACTGTAATGCTTCATTTTTTTTAATGTCTTTTGAAACATTTTTTATTGTACTTTAATTATCATGAAACAAATTTCAGAAACTTAAAATACACAATTTGATAAGTTATGACATGTGTACTCCCGTAATGTGACTGCCACACGTAATGAACACATCCATCATCTCTTCAAGTTTTCTCGTGTCTCTCCTTAATTCTCTGCTCATCAAGCAAACAAAAATCTGCATCCCGCCTTTCTGTCTCTACACATTACTTTATATTTCCTAAAATGTTCTATAAATGAATTATACAATCTGTGTTTTTTTGTCTGGCGTGTTTCACTCGGCATAATCATTCGAAGATTTATCCACATTGTTGTCTGTATTACTTGTGTGCAAAAGCAGACTTGGTGCTATTTGCAAAAGCAGACTTGGTGCTATTTTACTTTCACATATTTTATAAAGCACACCCTACAATATTTTTGTTGTTGTTTAAATAATTACCTGCTTCAGAAATTTAAAAGATAAGAAGTACCTAGTTACCACTGCTAGTGCTTTTCATTGTGTAGATCTATCCGTTTCTGTCTGGCATCATTTTCCTTGGGCCCAAAGGGCTCCCTTTAATATTTCTTGGAATGCTGGCTGGCGGGTGATGAAGTCTTTCAGCTAAATTGTATCTGAAAAAGTCATTATTGCACCTTTCTTTCATCCTTGTGAAAGATACTTTCCTGGCTGGAGAACTCTAGGTTGGCAGGTTGGAATTTCCTCTTTCTCCCCTTTTGAGCACTTAAACAATGGTCCTCTGCTGTCTTCTCTCTTGAATTACTCTGCTATGAAATCTGCTGTTATCCTAATCTTGTACTGTCAGCAATGTCCTGCTTTTTTTTGCTAGTTACTTTTTAAGACATACTCTTAAAATGCACTATGCTTTTGATTTGCCTTGGTGTTCTCTTTTTCATATTTACTGCTTAAGAAAGATACTGATACTGATACTCAGTTTATTTATTTTTTAAAAATATTCTCTTATTCTGTGTGTTTTATTTTGGATGCTTTCTATTGTGTGGCTTTCAAGTCCACTAGATTTTTGTCTTTAATTTCTAATCTGACATTAATATCATCCAAAGCATTTTTCATCTCTACGTTGTAGTTTTACTTTCTTATTGATGAGGGATATTGCTTTGTAGTTATCTTTTGTACTGTCATTGTCTACATTTTGTATTAATGCTGGCTTTATAGAATGAGTTGAGCAGTATATTTTCTTCTATTTTCTGGATGAGTCATATCATGCTACTGTTAATTCTTCTTTAAATGTTTGGTAGAATCTTCTAGTAAAAATATTGAGGCCTAGAGATTTCTTTCTTCATATTGTTTTAAAATCCCATATTTAGTTTCCTTAATAGTTGCAGGACTAGTCAAATTAACTATTTTGTACTGAGTAAGTTGTGGTAATCATTGCGGTATTCTCTTCATTGGATGTCTTCCTGGTCTACAGTGATGTGCCCTCTTTGATTTCTGAAATAAATAATAATTTTTTTTCTTTTCTCTCTTTGTTCTCCTTTATCACTCTTGGTAAACTTGGACAACTTTATTGATCTTTTCAAAGAACTGGCTCTTTGTTTCATTGACTTTTTTATTGTTTTTCTCTTTTCAATTTCATTGATTTCTTTATTATTTCTTTTCTACTGCTTGGTTTTTGTTTATTTTGCTTCTTTTTTCTAGGTTTTCTTGGGTGGAAGTTTAGATTTTTTTTTAATACTTTTTCTCTCTTCTAAAGTACGCATTTAGTGCTATAAATTTTCCCCTCAGTACTACTTCAGTTGTGAGCCACAATTTTTGATACATTGTAATTTTCCTTTTATTTAGCACAGCGTATTTTAAAAATCTCCCTTGATACTTCCTATTTGACTCATGGATTTTTCCATGGGTTGTTTAAAATTATATTGTTTAGTTTCTAGGTATTTTGAGGTTTTCTTATTATCATTCTATTATTGTATTATTTCATTTTGATTAAAGAATACATTCTGTATAATTTTAATTCTTTTACATTTGTGGTCCAGGATAGGGACTATCTTGATATATATCCCAGAGACACTTGAAAAGAACCCAAATTCTTCTTTTACAGGGTGTAGTGATCTATAAATATTGATTAAATAATTTTGGTTAGTGGTGGTGTTGACTTTTTTTATATCATTGCTGATTTTCTAGGTAGCTGTTCCTTCAGTTTTAGAGTAAGGTGTCAAAGTCTTCAGATATCATTGTGGATTTGTCTGTTTCTCTCAGTGTTATCAGTCTTACTTCCTGTATTTTGTAGCTCTATTGTTTGGTGCATGCACATTTAAGTTTGCTATGTCTACGCATATTTTTTGTCATCATGTAATGTTTGTCTGTGGCTGGTAATATTCTTTGCTTTAAAATTTACTTTATTTGATATGAATAGCTATTCTTGCTTTCCTTCTATTAACATTTGCATGATGTATCTTTTTTTAAATCTTTAATTTTCAACCTGTTTATATCATTATATTTGAAGTGAGTTTCCTGTAGTTGGAAGATTTTCTTTTCTTTTCTTCTGCTCTGTCAGTTTCTGTCTTTTAATTATTCTAGTCATTCAATGTGACTATTGATACATTAGGGCTCAAGTCTACCATTTTATATATTTTTTGTTTGTTCTTTCTGTTTCATTTCTTGGCTTTCTTCTTCCTGTTTTTATGTGGGTTAGATGAATATGTTTTAAGAATTTTATTTTAATTGTATTATGCTTTTGAGTACATCTCTTTGTATAGCTTTTTTTTAGTTGTTGGCCCAGATATTATAATATGTATGCATAACTTACTGAAGTCTACTGATGTTGCTGTCATTTTAACATTTCTGGTAACATAGAGAAACATCACCTACCTTTATGCCTCTTGAGACTTTTCCTCTTATAATTTTTTTCTTCTATAATTAGAACCACATTAGATAATATTCTAATTTGTATTTCCATTATGAAGGAAACTTCAGAAAACTCAGGAAGAGAAACAAAATCTCTTATAGTTATTTGTATTTGTACTTATTGCGATCTTTCTTCCTTCTTGATATTCCAAGCTCCCTTCTTTATTGTTTCTTTTCTATTTAGTAAATTTATTTTAGTGATTTTAGGTTAGGGCAGCTGGTGACAAACTTAGCTTTTCTTCATCTGAGAATGCCTTGATTTTCTCTTCCTTTCTGTAATATATTTTTATTAGGTATAGAATGATTGATTAACAGGTCCTTTTTTGTTTTTAGTACTTGAAAACTATTGTGCCACTTCCTTTGGCTCCAAAATTTCTGATGAGAAATCTGTTGCCATTTGAATATTTTCTCCTATGAGAAAGGTGCCATTTTTCCATGGTTGCTTTCAAGAATTTTTTTTTTGTCTTTAATTTTTCTCCGAACTTTAATAATGATGTGTTTTGGAATTGATTTATTTGGGTTATTGTGTTTAGCATTCACTTTGTTTCTTGAAGCTGTGTATTCACATATGTGCTAAATTTGATAAGTTTTTGGCCATTTTTTTCTTTGAGCACTTTTTCTGGACTTCCTTTTTTTTTTTCCTCCTTTCCTTCAGAGACTCAATAACATGAATGTCAGATCTCGCATTATAGTCCCACAAGTCACAGGTTTTCTTTAAGTTTATTATTTTGGTCTATTAACTCTCTTTTATTCAGATTGGTTAATCCCTGCAGTTCTGTCTTCCAGTTCACTGTTTCTTTTCTGTGTCCCCTCCATTCTGCTGTTTAGCCTATTTATAGAACTTTTATTTCAGTTCTAAAATTTTGATGTGGTTTTTCCTTATATCATCTATTTCTTTGTCAAATTTTTCTATTCATTAGGCAGAGCTTTCTATTTTTTCATTTGTTTCACATGTGTTTCTTATTGCTCTTAAAGAAAGCATTTATGTCAGGGCTATGTTACAATCTTTGTCAGATAATTTTCACATTTCCACAATCTCAGTATTGCCATGTATTTATTATCTTTTTTCATTCAGTTTGAGACTTTTTTGACTCTTGATATGAGTGGTTTTTTAATAAATCTAGATATTTTCATGTTATATTATTCAATTCTACATATTACTTAAATCTTCTGTTTGAGGCAGTTTTCTTTGATTCCACTCTGTCAGGAGAAGGTGCTGAATGGGGGAGGGGTGTTTTGCTTTCCCACTGGTCTTCATAGACACCACGGGAGAATGAGGTCTTGTAACCAGTTTGTAGTGAAAAATGACCTGGCTTCCTTCTTGGCCTTCTCTGATAGCACTCCCTCAAAGATCTCATGGTCTCAGAGCCCCCCCAAAGGATAAAACCTAGGCTCCCTTTTGCTGGAATAATTGGGAGGAAGCTGCAGGTTTTTTTTTTTCTTTTCTATGATATCTGATTGAAGTACAGTGGTTGATGTCTAAAAGTTTTTTGTTTTGCTATCTTGCCCTTTTCATGGCCCTTTGGCTTGAGAAAGCAGGCTTTTGTTGAAACTTTTTTTTAATCTGTAAATGTTGGTATATTAGGCTTTCTCACTTGGTTAGCACCAAGTCTGGAATATCTAAAGCAAATAGAAAGCCAGGGAACTCACCAACATGTTGTTCTTTAGGTCCTGAATTCCCTTCTTCTTATCTTTCACAGTCTTTTTTTGTTTGTTTTATATGTAATGTTCACAGATTTTGGTTGTACTTAGTGAGAGAAATAATAAAAAGTCTGCATCAGTTTTGATTGATTGATTTTCTTCTCCTTCTTCTTCTTATTATTAGTATATTATTGTTAATAATGATATTATAGGTCATATATTTCTGCTTCTTTGTATGTTTGATAATTTTTTATTAGATGCCAGACTTTGTGGCTTTCACCTTATTAGCTGCTAATTATTTTGTGCTTCTATACAGATTCTTGACTTTTGTTCTGAGACGCCCTCAATTTACTTGGAAACAGTTTTAGCCTTTTGGGTTCTGCTTTTTGGGCAGGATCAGAACAGTGTTAAGTCTAGAGATAATTATTCTCTACTACTGAGAAAAGATAATTTTTTTTTTTTTTTGCAGTTTTTGGCCGGGGTTGGGTTTGAACCCGTCACCTCCCGGTATATGGGACCAGTGCCCTACTCCTTTGAGCCATAAGCACTGCCCAAGAAAAGATAATTTTGAGTATTCTACCCAATGCCCCATATATCTTGATTTGTTTTTCCCATTCTGGCTCATGGTTACAGATTATTCTAGTCCTGTGTGGGCACTGGATACTGGTTCCTCTTTATTCTTTTGAGTGTTCCTTTTCCCAGTCTTGGGCAGTTTCTCCACATGCATGTATACATAGTACTGAACTGTACTCCAGGGGACTCTCTGCTCCAGGGGACTCTCTGCTCCAGGGGACCCTCTACTCCAGGGGACCCTCTGCTGATCTCCAAAGGCCTGTCTCTATGTATCTCTCTTCTTTTTAGTACTCTGACTTGAAAACTCTAGCCACCTTGATCTCCATGGCCTCTTATCTCCATATCCACAACTCAAGGATTGATTCTACCACACTCTGCCTATATTTCTTCTCGCTGCCTAGAAACTCTCCCAAGGCAGTAAGCTCTGGCAATCATAGAACTCAGCTTGTTTGTATCCTGTCTCTCTGAGATCACTGTTTCTCATTGACTAATTTCCTAGTGAGAACTGTTGTTTTATGTATTTTCTGGTTATTTCAGGTGGAAGGGTAAATCTGGACCCTGTTATTTCCTTGTAGGTGGATGTCAATATCTGTTTCTGATATCTGCAAAATAAGTAACTGGAATAAATCATCTCTCAGACTGCTTCTAGCTCTATTATCGTATGATTCTATAATTTGAAGTTCATGTCCATGGATGGATAGGGCCACTATTCTCTCTTCTATATATGGAACGTTTAGTCACAGGAAAGTCTTTTAAAAGCTTTCACTTAAATAGACTTGCTAAGTGCTAATTACTGTCTAAGTCCAAAATCCCTTATCTGCAATCCTAGGAGCCAGTTTTATGTTTTCTTATTTTAGAAAGGTATGTGTACCAAATATAACCTTATGCGCCAAGCTGAGTCTGAGGCAGCACTCTGCAATCAAATACATTTTCATATTTCTGCAGTGAAAATATAAATATTAATACTCAGTGGGATAAATAAGGACTATACATAGCCTAATTTCAGCTCAAGTCAAGCTTTCCTGTCAACTGAGTTTGTCAGTTCTTGTCTCCAAAGGAGTACCCTTTTTGTTTTCAGCTGCTTTAGTTTGAGAATTTTAGATAGTTGATTATATATGTGTACTAATTTATTTAACCTCACAATCAATTTTAAATAGGCCACTTTACAAATTATGGCCATTTTAAAAATGAGAGAAATGAAGCATAGAAAGGAAATAACTTGCTAAAGATCAGATAGCCAGCAAGGGGTAGATCTGAGATTCAAATCCCAATATCCTGGCCTCAGAATTCAGGGCCTTATCCATTAAACTGCCTCTCCTTAAGGAGCCTCCAACCAGGGTAACCCAGGAAGTCAAGCATGACCACCAGAAATTTTCTTGGGGACTACTGTTACAGGCCATGCTGTGTGCCATCATGATATCATGATACAACTATATATTGTACTGGTTTAGATCCCAGGTAGATCCCTGCTTGTGTTATGGAAGGTCCTAAACTTCCTTCAGGTATGCATCAGGGTGCATGGGGACTTTTCTGGACTGAACCTGAGTCTGATGGAATCGAAGTTCCACGTCTCACATGCCAGATTGCCTACTGGCTGTCTAACTTGTAAGTTAAATATTTTAGGATGGGTTTTCATTGTATTCACATTGGAAAGTTGCCTTCAGATTATCTTTGCCGAAGGCTCTGTTTGTCATTATTGATGTCCACAGTTGTCCTAGACTCCTCTTTAGATTCCTCAAATTCATTTTTGGTTGTATAAATTGTGCACTGCAGATAACTCATGACTAATAATGTAACTAGAAGCCAGAACTCAGTGTGTGACTGCCAGCCCTAATGCACCGAACCGCATCTACTGGGAGGAAGAAGTGCCTTGTTCTAGCACATGTATAAGTGGCCTGTTGGTGACATGTGGTCCCATTTTAAGTGTCCTTAAATCTGTGCTATAAACTATGTTCTGTTCTCAAAAAAAAAAAAAAAAAAAACTCATGATGAATCCTTAATCTCCAATATATTTGGACTGTATTTAGAAAAAGGGTCCATAAGAAGATGATTAATATTAAATAAGGTCATCAAGATAGGGACCTAATCCAACAGGGTAGATGTTATTATAAGAAGAAGAAGAGGCATCAAAGCTGACTCCCTCTCTCTAAGCAAGCATAGGATTAGGGCCATGGGAGGACACAGTGAGAAGTCAGTTAAGAAGAGAGCCCATACCAGAAACCAAGTTTACCAGCACAAGAACTCTATAAAAATAAATATCTGTTGTTTAAGCCACCCAGTCTGTGATTTTTTGTTAGGCCTCCTGAGCTAATATGCCTTGCTATGATGGAGACAGGTAAAATGTCCATGGCAGAGATTTCCCAAAGTGTCTGTAGTCTGAACGCCCGGCACCTATAAACGTGGCAAGCTACCATGGCTCTTAAAAGGATTCTGACTTCTTCTTATTAAGTTGCACTAATTATTTAAGCTCAGTCTGTGCCACCTTCTTTGACTCCACTTTTTCAAAAATCTAACTCAACATCAGAAGGGCTCTCATATGTCATTTTCGTAGAGACCTGTCTTCATCACAAAGCTCTAGCATTATGCCTAATCCACGTGTAATATTACATATGATTAGTTACTGAAGAAGGAAGTAGAGAAAATCAGCTGAACTTTGGAGGACTATTTGGATTTACATTTAATGTTTTTGGGAAAAAGGGATCTATGTTCATCTTTCAACACTTTAAATCAGATAATAGGGCATATTTTATCATCATTAACAAAACTTTAGTTTGAACACTGGTTTTTTTTATCTCAACCATTTTGTCATCATTTTATTCTTTAGCCCATTTTCTTTCATTTAATTTTGTCTTTTTAAAATGTATTCAATAAACATTTCCTTTTGCTTTTTCATCTCTGTCCTCCTTGGAGGGCTTGAGGAAAGATACCACTTTAAATCTTCTCCATTAGGAAAGTGCTAAAAATCCCCTATTCTGTACTTAAGGAACACAGGAACTTATCACACAAGAAACTAGAGTTTTCTTCCACCTCTGGGTTTGTGTATAAGGTTAAACCCGTTAGATGAATTAGACAAGAGAGCATATGGGATCTGTTATTGTGTTAAGCTTTACCCATCTTTAAGAGGTAGAACAATAATTGTTTACCAACTGTTTTTTTTAGAACCATTTACAGGAGCTGTTCTTAATAAAAATACAAATTCAGGGGCCCATTTAAGACCTGCAGAATTAGGTGAGGGTCCAAGAATCACTGATTTCCAACTCAATGCTGAAAGGCAGGTGCCATCTCTTTATTCTTTTTTATGACTCCTTAATACTGGAAACAATGTTGTGCATATGGTAGTTGTTGAGAAAATGTTTCATTTGAATTTCCTTTCATTACACTAATGTTAGATAAGGTGAAACTATTTTTGTTTTGTGAATAAACAAAGTGTGTTCTTCATTTTCAGACTGAGGTTTAGAGGTCTTAACGTTCTCCTGCGTTATTAGTCCTGAAAAATATCTTTTATCAGTTCACCACTATTGACAGGGAAAAAGAAATTTGCTTTTCAATAATGTATTATCACGGAATATGCAAGTGCTTGGAAGGTGAAGAGCAAACAATTTTCCCTTCCAGACAACAATGCCTTGCCATAACCTTGACGTGATGCACATTAATTTTACATTACGCCCAGTAGTCAGAGAGAAAATTGAAGCTCCTCTCCCCAAAAGGGCTATAACCTTCTGGCACAAGGCTCAGGAATGCCAAGGCTGTGCCAATATTATCTTTCTCTCCCTGATCCATTAGCCAGAGTGCCCATTCTTACAATGAGACTTCCTGACTCATTTACCTCTCTGACATCCATTTTAATGAGCATTTATTTAGCCTTTGGTTAGAAAACACGTTTATTAAGATTAGAGCTGTGAGATCCGATATAGGTATACCCTATAACACTTTTTTCCTACATGATTTCAAATATATCTAAATTTAATTTTAACCTGGGAAACATGTTAGTAGCTTGAAAAATCACAAGGCCTATAGTTCTAAGACTAAAATGATATAAATCAGCGTTGTAAAAGAGAAAAATGGACTGACCTCTGTACCCTTAGCTCATCAGAAGCCAAAATAGCTTTAATTAATAACACAGTAAAATAGGAAGTTTGATCATTCAAATCTAAACCCAGATATTTGCTTAAAAAATAATAATAGATACATGGCAAAGTGAAGAACTAATATTTTATAAAAGTTCACCCCAAATAATTATCAGTTGAGAAGATTATAGCATCATGCAGCTTTCTACTAATTATTCAAATAACAAAGCTTTCTTTGAATATCTGTTCATAAAGTTATAGCGTGAGTTGTCAAAGATTTCTGAGTGGAATCTAACACTTTCCACTAGGTCCTAATAATAATTTCTGAGACTACTAGGGAAGTTAAAAATATGGATATTATGAAAAAAATTTACCATTCATTCCAGTTTTGAATTAACATGTTATAACTATATTCCTTTCATCTAGATTTGTGTGTGTGTGTGTGTGTTGGATGTTTCTATTGTAAACACATGCTGAATTATTTTACCATATATCCAGAGACTACATAATATCAACATGGCAAAAAGTTAAGGCCAAGTTTGTGTGGAACAGCTGGAATGACTCTTATCAAGAGAAATAGAAATGGTCATCCCCTCCAAATGCAACTTCATAAAAATAGAATTGTTTGTGTGTATATGTATGTGTGTGTGTGAAATAGAGTTCTTCTTCCTTATTTTTTTTTTTAACTGATGAGGTTGTTTGTATCTATATTGGATGTGCCAGATGGAAAGGTTTACTCATTAGAGGCAGCTGTTTTAGCAAATTACCTCACTACAGCGTAATGACAGAGTTACAACAGACTATTGAAGAAAATCCGTTTTCTTCCCAGGGAGATCGTGAAAACTAGAGACAATTGCAATGAGTTTTTTTTATTTACTTTGGAAATGATTCAGTTAGACACATGAGTGATAAGATGGGGTATTTTTCATTCAATATTTATACACAACAGCATAAATATAGGATATAGATTTAAAATTTGATTTCTCTTTCAACTAATGGATTCATTATCTTTGGCGGATGATCTCATTAGTCCTTAAGTATGAATGATTCTACTGGGGAAGATTTTTCCCTTTACAATATCCCATTTCAAATATATGTAGCCTTACACACGATTGTAGATGTATCTTTCCTTATTGGAGCCTCACGATTACAGTATTACCCTGGAGATTCCTGTAAGGGGGAGTTCCCCCTCCCAGAGTTTCCTTGGCTAGCAAAATTCCTTTACTTCTTCAAATGAAAGCTCCCCAATAGGATTCAACAAAGCCTGCTTTACACTGAATTTCCACTGTTGCACATAGACCCTTCACAGAGATGCATACCAATATGTATTTATATGTACACATGAGATTATAATTTATAAAATGTTCATCTATACATGTGTATATCTATTGTTATTTTATTTTCATAATAGCGTTTTGAAATAATCATTCTCATTTAACACAGGAGGAAATTTCAAGTTCAATTATATGTGATGACTCACGAGGTTAAAGAAGATAATCAGGTGGTAAAGACATTCCAGGTAATTTTCAACAATGATCAATATCTAACTTTATCTGGAGGAATCTGATTTAAACCATAGCACCAGAAAATATCCACCAGAGGAATGGAGACATTTAAAGGTAACAGATATGTATATTATGGCTATGGGTATCGTGCTAATTCCATGTGTACAATTTCATAATTAGCATCCCTTTTGATTTTCATAATACCTTGTGTGTGTTCAAGACTAATATTACAGCGTCTAGTGGAAGACTTACATCTGGGTACCATGACAGAACAATTATGCAGGCCTGTGTCTGTCCATGTGGCATTAAGTGCTTAAACTTGGATATAAGAATATAATTCTTATTTTGAATTCCTTATTATTCCCATAAGTTCAAGTACTGTTGTAGTAGTTTTAGACTCTAACTTCAGTTACTCTCTTTAGTGGCATCGAGTTGATGAAAATTTCATAAACTGTATTTTATATGAAAAGAAGTTTTGTGTGCTCTCTCTGTATATATAGAATTGTCTTTCTTAACATCTTTCTCATCTGAGTGATCTTACCTCCTGTAAAAAAATTATATATGTATATATACATACACATATATAAATACAGATGTACACATGTGTATTATATATAGGCTGTAGACTGAATAGGTACACTCCAAATCCTGATCCCAAGGTGATGGTATTTGAAAATGAGGCTTTGGGGAGGTAGTGATTTCATGAGGGGGAACCCTTATGATGGGATTAGAGCCCTATGAGAAGAGATAGGAGAGAGATACTGCTTTCTCTCTCTCTAGCATGTGAGCAAAGCAGGAAGAGGGGCCTTACTAGAACTTGACCATACTGGCACCCTGCTCTCACACTTCCAACCTACAGGACTGTAAGAAATAAAAGTTGTCTAAGCTGACTTATCTGTGGTTGTCTAAGCTGACTTATCTTATTTTTGTTATAGTAACCTGAACCAACTAGAACTATATATATGTGTATATATATACACACACATATATTCAGAAAATATATTAACATATAATATGTAATTCATGACATATATAGCTAGAATGTGTAGGTATATGTGTACGTGTATAGATATATATAAAGAGAGAAAGAGAGAGACAAAGACACAGGGAGAGAGAGAAACAGAAGGTCGGTAGCTGAGAGTATTTGAATTCTATTTTCTTTTGACTTATTTTTAATTTAACTTAATCATTTGAGCCCCTATCCAAAGAAATGATGGGTGTTTCTCAGAAAGTATGGAAATCTTGCCATAGTAGGCTGACCCTGAGTGTCAGTAAGGAACACTGGCTTACCACACCTTGACATGGGGTAAAATGGAATGAGCCTCTGACAAGTACAAAGGTTCTCTGCAAATCATGACGCGTTACATGGATGAGTTTCTACTCACTTCTGAAGGATGCCTATTGCTGTGACTTTCTCCTCCCATACTTTCACATTCTCTTAAAATCAAAGCAAGACAACAGGGCCCACAGTGCTGTGAAAGGAGCCATCCCTATGACCATGATCATCAGGGACAGAGGTGGAACAAATAGGGAAATTTGTTGGATCCAATGGTGAGCAGGGTTGAAAAAGGAAGGAAGAGTTCATGCCTTTGCTAGCAAATGTCACTACTGGGACCATGAGCAGCTCAAGGAGGCTTCACATTTACTCACCCCTTAAACTAGTGGTTCTCAACTTTCCTAATGCCACGACCCTTTAATACAGTTCCTGTGCGGTGCGACCTACAGGCTGAGAACCATTGCCTTAAACCATGTAAGCAAATTTTCCAAATGCAAGGCAGCTGTCCTCCAGTATGCCTATCACGTCATGCTTTCTTTCCTACTTTCACCATTTGAGAAGCAGGCAGTTCATTCTCTTGGCTCCAAATCTTTTAGGAGTGTTTTGCCTGTGAATAATGTAACTGGGGATACGCCCTGGAGATTCTTCACTGTGTCTTGAGCAGCAAATCTGGAGGTGTAAAATAAGAGCTATAGGGAAGAATGACGAGATGGACGAGTTGAGGAAGACTTTTAAGGGGCTAAGATGGAACAGGCCCCTACAGCTGGGGTGGGATAGTCACGGCATGGCTAAAATTGACTTACTTTCATCTCTGACACACTGGACATCTACCAGTCCAGTTTCTGCTTATTTGTTAACAAAATTATTACAGCAATCCCGAGTCCTTAATCAAACTTAGTTTGCTCTTGAATAGTTAGAAAAGATTCTTCCTGAATAATGCACAACATCTCTCATTCTTTTTCTGAGATCGTAAGGTGTCTTTTCTTTGCTTATCTTGGTTTAATATGTGGTTTCCTTAGTTTTTTTTTTCCTATAGTAGTTTCCTGCTTTTATTAATCTTTCCATTTTGTCATCCACAAATTCAAGCACTTCTCACTTCATTCATCTTCCAGGTTGTTAATAAGTATACTAGAGAATAGTGGTTCTAGTATTGATTGATCCCAAGGGAGGCTTCCTATTAATCACCTCTACCTTAAGGTTACTCATTTACCCCTATCTTTTATGTTGCCCCCATCAACTGCTTTTCTCTCCACGTTCACATTTTAAGTATTCATGCCACAATGGTTTATTTTTGTTGTATTCTTAGCTAACCGAAGCTTTCTGCAGTTGGCATGTGTCCTGCGGTCTGAAACTTGGCCTGTGAATAGAGAAGGGGCTGGCCTGAACCATTTCCTTCCTCTAACATTCTCCCATCTCTCTTTGTCCCAACTAGAAGCCAAACAGGTGCCAGGCTCTTTCACAGAGAAGAATAATTAGCACATCCATTAACGCGGCTCCTGTTAACACATCTAGCGTTGACTCTAATTACTGGTAGATTTGAACTGAGCTCTACTGTCTATAAGTGACTGTTAGCAAATGATAACGTATTTGATTTGACATATATCATACACACGGAGAACTAAGCCTCAGTCCACTTTCATGTAGGGACTCACAAAAAAAGCTAAAGCTTCTGAGCTAACAAATTAAAATTAGGAACAAATGGTATGGATACAAGAGCATGACATTAAAGCAATTATTATTGCTATCTCTGGTAACTCAAAATGTAGGAGTTAGAGTGGTATTTTACTTTTTTTAAGTGTTTATTGAGGTGGTTCGGTTTGTCCTCTTTTAAGAGGTTATACACCCTATTATTAGAAGCACAAATGTATAGACTGGCAGATTATAAAAGATTTTAAAGCCACTTTTCTGCATCAATTTTCTGTAGCTCTTTTTCTAGGATGACTTTGAGAACTTAATTGTCAGATCTAAGATGACGGTAGCTCTGATGGCCATCACAGACAAAGAGTTTCAAAACTGCTTTGAAGCCGGGATTGGGTGCTGGCATTCGTGCATAACTTCCCAAGGGAAGTACTTCAAAGGTGACAGTAAGTGGCATTCAGCAATGAGGTATGTAGCACTTTTTCTAGTATGAGCTCGAGCACTTAATTGGTCCAAACTTGTATCCATTTCTGTCATCACGCAAAACCCTGTTGTTGCCAATTGGCACAATGTGGCACCTGTGATGGTGACATCATGAATTTCTCTTACTGAATGGTCTCTGTTTTCTGAGGCCTAGTATGATAAGGGGCACCCTGGCCAAGAAGCAAGGCATCTCTTTTCATCACCTCCTTCAAGCAGATGCCACAGGGACTGCCAAATTCAACACCACTCCTGCCCTGCTCTGTGAAACGTAGAGTCCCTTTGAAGGGGGACTGACCCTTGCCCCAGGGGCAGCTCAGGGCTACTTGTAGTCTGCAGATGATTCTAACAGTGTCATCTTTGGTCGTCATGAAGAGTAATAAAGCACCCTCTCCACTCTGATCTGCTCATTTTGTGACACTAGCTGGCCAGTGTCTCAAAGGTTCACTGCTGTAATGTAGACAGTGTCCGTTGTTACCGTGATACGACTCCTGATAATAAGCATCAAGTATTGAAGCCCACGGGCTAATTCAAAATACATTATCTCCATATTGCTAACAACAATCTTTCAAGCAAAGTGTTGTTCCCATAACTTGTGCTCGAGTACTGTGAGGCATAGGAAGGCTTAACAATTTGTGCAAAGCCTAGATGTCAGCCCTCAGTGTGACTGGGCTGATCTGATCCTAAGCCTAGATACCTGACGCCCTGCCAAACCGCTTGGGGCTTTTACAAAAAGTCCCTCCAAGAAAAGGTGAGTTACAACAGTTAATAGTGTTTATTTCTTCCTTTCTAAGGTTATCATTAGATGAAATTAATAATTTCTCGTAGACCTTTAAAAAGATATTTTACCAACCTTCTTGCATGTTAGATCAAGTCTTCTTAGGGCCACCCCAGGGAGATCGCCGTGTGTGCTGGGGGAAACCTGGGCTTTGGAACCAGCCCAGTCTGCTCTCTGAATCTCAGCGCACTGACGTACCGGTCGTGTGACCCTGAGCAAGGATTTACCCTCTCGAAACCTCACTCATCCATGGAAACTGGAAATGGTACCAGCAGTTTGTGGCACTGTATTATTGAGGAAGTGATGTGATGTGTGTCAAGCACCACAATGAAAATAACAATTAGTTTCCATCATTGTAAGTCTGAGCCATGGTGATTATTTCCATATGCCTTATGGATTCTTTTGTTCTGAAGAAGCAACATAAAGAAGGAATTTAAGTGTTCTTGTGCAGAACTGGTCACACTAAAATAGCTGGCTGCTGTTGGTTGTGAGCAGTCTGCAGATCTAAAGCAGCACGCAGCAGAAAATGGGCAAGACGCATTCTGACATCCATGACCCCTTAACTCGCACTTCCTGAAGCCAGGTGAGGGATCTTCCAGCCATGCTGCCCAAACAGTACAGGTTTCAGGATCCCAGGACAGAGATGGGCCTGGGCTGGAGAGAGGGTTGGGGGACTCTGGGGATGGGATCAGAGCAAGTCAAGTTCAGATTAGTGATACATTCCTGGGTCCACCATGTTACCCAAAAGGAGATGGTGATCATCTTCCAAGTTCTATAGCCCAGAAAGTTTACAAGGGAAGGCTTAGGGATCAGTCTCAGCATTTCCACAAGCCAGCTGTGTGACCTGAGTTAAGGAACCGTGCTTTGCTTATCTTTTCTGTAACGTAGGCACAGCAAGGCCCATGTTGCTGGGTCAGGAAGAGAGTAAGCAGGAAAACGCTCTGTGAGGTGTAAGTTGCTGAAGCAACACTCACCTGTTCATCATTCATGTGCTACCTAACCCACTAAGCATCTTGTGAAATAGCAAATTGTTGGGGCAGTGTCGATAATTTTATAGGCTAGGGAATAGGGGCAAAGGCAATGAAGTGAGTTTCTCAGGGTTGCGTGACTAACACAGAAGCGGCCCACGTGTCACTTGTTTCTGACCCTGGAGGTTGTGCTGCTCTTGCCAGAGCCCAGAGACCTTTCCGAGGTAGTGGGGCCTGTTCCGTGTGCATCTTCCTGGAACATTCATTCCCTTTGTGCTTCTAAGCAGTTGCCTTGCACAGATGTCTGAGAACTCGCTATGGGGCTCACTCTGGGGCCCGGCGCTGTTACAGCCCCCGTCTTTCCTATAAATAGCAACAAGCCCGACCCTGACCTTCTCTTTGACTGCTGCGTCTCCCCAGTTACTCTCTTTTCCTGAAAGTGGACACATTGTGCAAAATTATAGGTCACCTGCACTCCAGGCCCTGGGCAGCTCTATCCAGTGCCGTCAGCACTTAACTCTCTTTGTCTCCCCTCCACACTCCCACCCACTTGTACTGCCTTTGTGTGCCTATGTTTGTTTGTGTGTTTTTGTTTCATGAATCAACTTTACTTTTTAGAGCAGTTTTAGTTTAACAGCAAAATTGAGCAGAAAGTACAGAGAATTCCCACATGCCCCTGTCCCCCCACACACTTTCTTTTTTTTTCTAGAAGCTGTGATAACAATGAGACTTTCCTAATGAGCTCTTTGTACACGAAATGCTACTTCTCAATTGAACAGCCAAAGCAGGAGGTAATAAAGAATCAGTAACAATGGCAGTTACTCTGTACATAACCATTCTAATCATATATTTTATTGGAAGCTGTATACCTCTTAACGCCAGCATTTCATTTGCCCCTTTGCCTTACAGAAACCCTGCTGCTGTGACAACGGGCAGCAGCAACTAATGGTCTTTTCCAAATTCCTTCTTACATTCAAAGCCAGAAAAGAAAGTGTGAAGGAGAGAAAGAGAGAGAGAGAAATCACACAGTCATTTCCAGCCATTTGTGTTAAAATACAAAGAAAACAAGTCATATTCAAAACCGGTGTGCGGGGCAGCCTCCATTAATATTTATTTTGGCATTAATATTGATAAGAAAGAGCTTTGTAGCTGGGCTTTGTTGCCTCCCCCAGTGTCCTCAAGCTCCCTGTTATTCAAGCTGGTGGCCATTAACTCGCGTCTTCCTCTGTACCCAGAGCCTGCAAGAGGCTTGGCGGGCCTCCAGCTCACTTACGCTTAAATGGACACTCAAGCTCCGACGGACACACAGCTAAATAGAGGCCAATAATTCAATACAGTATGACTGTACCGGGGCTGCTAGTAAATCCATCAAGCAGTAAATATCATCTGAAGCCAATGCAAGCTTTTATCTTTCCAATTTTTTTGTATGTCTGAGCGAAGCCCAGGCATTCAGCGAATCATGTAATTTATTCTGCAGCGCCGAGCCTGGGCTGTCTCAGACATCATATCGACTTTTTTTTTTTTTTTTCCATCTGTCAGGGGCAGTCAGCAGCTCTACTATTGTGAGAGCGCATCGCATTACATCTATTTATTTATTTATTTCCTCTGCTTCTTTGTAGCATGATTGGGCAAGAACACATTATCTCAGATCAACGGATGCTAAGAAAAGCATCTG
This sequence comes from Galagoides demidoff, assembly GCA_963574575.1. NCBI lineage: Eukaryota > Metazoa > Chordata > Mammalia > Primates > Galagidae > Galagoides > Galagoides demidoff. The sequence continues at coordinate 35,467 of CAUYQV010033860.1, read as the reverse complement.
AACATCATTACGACAGCATGTTAAACATTTGTCCCACTCAGTTTGTTAAATCAGCAAATGTATTTCCAGCAAATGCTTGTAATTGTTCATAAAGGACTCCCTACTGCAGGGTTTTACTAAGCTGAAAATATGGCCTGTTATTTTCTTCAGCTCTTTAGGTCAGCAGTGATTCCAATATATTGTAAATAATGCTGAACAGCTGGTGGAGATGTGCGTGTGGGACACGTGTGTGTGTGGTGTGTGTCCGCTGCACACACCTAGCTCTGTCTCTAAAGGTTGCACACATGTGATTGTCTATTGTTGACATAAAGCACTGTATATTCACTTTGCAAGGTTCAGGAATAGGGAGCTATAATTTGCATCAGTTAAAAAAAAAATCTTGCTTCCTAATCAGTCAAAAATGAGACTGAGAACAAAGCTCTTTTGGTTCCTGTTGTTGTCTCTTGAAAACTTATGAAAGGTGCAAATCCTAAATTTAAATGTGATTTTTGACTCCTGTCTAACCTGAAAATGGGAAGAAAAGCAAAATGGAAATGGGTTGCCCAGATCCTCTCTCATCCTCATGGGGTTTGAAGTTGCTGAGGCCAGACATAGCCATCACACGTCTGATGACTGGCTGATGACACTCCAAGAACGACAGTCCCCAAAGCCAGAGCCCTTTCCTGAAAGCCAAGCGTTGTGCTTCTGAGATTCAGCTTGACCCCAAGTTGATTCAATTTGAATTTGATGAGTATCCCACTCTGGAAGCACATCACAGACAAATATTTTAGAAGTTTCTTGATCTTCTTTAAGGACACATTGTAAATCCATTGCACAGACACACCAATGCAGAAGGTGTAAATAGGGCAGGGACTTAGAATAAGCTGTACTGTATACCCAACTTCTTCTTAACAACATTTAAGACAAAAAGCACAGACCTTTGTTATAAATAAGGCAATTCATATTTCAAAAAGCAGCAGAATCGACACTGTTGCTAGGACCTTGCTCTTCTATATTTATACTCAATTTTTAAAAAATAACATTCCATTCCTGTGGAAGCTTTTGCACCCTTTCAAAAAATACTTGTGGGTTGTATTTGATAGAAAATCCCTTTCTGTGAATTGATTGTGAAAAATGACTGTATTTCATACTCCATTTTTAGTGTCACTGGCTCAGAAAATACGAAATTGGTTTGTCCAGCCACATCCGACCAGGAGAATCTGGGTAAACATGAGTTTTATTCTTAGATTGGATAAAATCATTGCTCACATCCTTGGGTGCATAGTGGAATACACTCTTCTCCTCCACGTGGCAGAGAGCATCAATGCATATGTTCAATTTCCCTTTATTAACCTCCAGTTAGGAAGTCCTGCGCGGTGCGTGCTGCTTTAGTATTCCAAAGACCAGCTACGCTGTCTTTGTAAGGAAATACATTAAAAGGCAACTCACTGAGCCATTTTCTAACACCTGAGAGCAATTAATGTAAGCAGAGACAGGAAACATCATCAATTATTTAAAATAAAATGAATATGTAATGTTGACCTTCTCTGACTGCCATCACTTTTATACTTACACCTGAATAAACTCAGGGGAACACAAAACCCACAAGGCACTTCACATTGCAATCTGCAGCGAGGCAGGCGCTGGTCACAGGGTGAGCAGCCCGGCTGCCTGTGTTCAGCCCCAGAAGGGAGGCTGAGGGTTCCCCTGACACCTGCTGATGGAAGGTGGGACCTCCAGCTCCATGAGTGTGTCACCACATAGGACCAGCAGCTCTATGTGGAAGGCTGTCTTCCTGCCCACCAGTCTTTTCCAAATATTTTCAGCTGTTTCCATTGATTGATTGATTATATATTCCCACCTTCTTAGTGAGGAAGGCTAACATTTCTGTTATTGTGTATTTCCCAATATACAATATGTGTATATGTACAGTGTGCATATACATACATCCTGTTAGGTCTATTTATTTATTACCATAAATTTATTAGTCTTTTTCTTTTCATTTTTGGAGTTATTCCCTATGCTGCAGGAAAAACAGGAAGTAGTGAAGGCAGGCCATGCTTATGTGGGAAGCCTAAGGGAGATGTTTATTTAGCTGTAATAGCCAGTTGCTGGAATTAAATGAATCATCTTTCTGAACAGAGGGTTTTTCTGAAAATATGAAAGCTTAGACATTCTCTAAGGGCAATGTCACTGACTACAGGCTGGGGGAGGGAACATCAAGGGAACGTGGAGTTTATTACCTAGTGTAATTGCTGTGCATGGCATATGGCATGAGCCAGGATTTGGCACAGCCATGGCTGAAGATTTTCAGAGCAAAGCCTATTAGACGCAAAGTACAAAAAGTCCTTTGTGACTGTTCAAGCTAAACAAGGCTTGAAGTACTAGTGTCTCTTTTTCCCCTAACTTGTATTAGTGATTCCAAAGAAACTCACAGAGGGCCTCCTACGGAGTGACCTGAGCTGCCTACTGGGGTCATCCTCTGACGATCCTCTTACAGATATTCTGGGAGACTATTTGGCTAATAGTCTCAGTTTGCATGTCTTAGTCATGATGGCAAAGGCAACGTTAATTATTCATTTCTGGGTCCAGATTTATCACAGAACTACTTCTCGGACTGTTATTAAGAATCTTCCTAACTTTCTATTCCAAAGCTTTTATTTTTTCTTAGAGGGTTGTCCATTCAAATTGACACAGAGCCTAATGACAAACAGGTTTCATCTGAGACGCTTACAAAAAGACAAGGGGGATCGTTTGCTAATGCTAATTAGAAAAAGAACAGCAATAAGTTCTTACGTTTATCTACATAATCCCATGGCCGAAAAAAGGCTTTGTTCCTTTTACCACGGCATTATACATCTTAGGGTTTAGTGTGAATAAATGGCTTTCAGGGAAAGCTAACATGAAGAACGCTTTCTCCGCTGCCTTCTGTATCTCCAGCATATCAGATTTCCCCATTCACACAAAGAAAGGATGCTGGATTTAGGAAATGCATGCCAAGAAGCGGGGCTAGAATGGAGTAAACAAAGTTCACAGACAGCACAAAACTATCGTTTCACCCAGGAATTTCTGATTAATTAGCCATCTGTGCAACCAAGAAGGCAGGGTGTCACCACTGCTGTGTTGTGAATTACCCTGGCCGTAGGTGGAAGCACAGCTGCTGGGTAAATGGTGGACTCTTGAATATCATAAATTCAGTTATTACACTACAGTGCTCATATTTGGGCATGAATAGCAAAAACAAAAACAAGCAAGACTCTGGGTTATTTTTATTGGAGAATAGAGACTAAATGTGGTTTAAGTATGGTAGAGACAAATTCATGATTTTGAGAAATTGGGAGTTATATTCAGGATAAACAATAGGAAACTATTCCCTGTCAAAAGCCAGAGTTTAAAATAAAATTGTCTCCTGGATCCTGTGTGGCTCAGGGCTTCTCAGCCAAGAAAACATGCAACCAGAGAGAGGAATATTTCCCAAGTCATGAAAACTCATCCAGAATTTTAAGGGACATGTGGAATGAAACCTCAGCTTTCTAACTGCTATCATTGCAGAAATCTCTGAAGAAACCATTATTTTAAAATGGTTAAGGCCTCAAGACTCTGCCCTTGAGTCAACATAGAGGAAGTGCACACGGAGAGACTAAGGATCATTATTTGCAATCATAGTCTTGTCAATGCAGAGCATGTGTAGGGAAGGCAGATGGTGCAAACCAGAATGGGGTGAGGAGCAACAGAATAGCTGGACAGCACTAGGGGGCGGGGGGGGGGGAGGGAATGGAGGGGAGAGAGACATTTCCTTCAGACATTCCAGGGAAGAGTCTTTCTATAATGAGAAGGATTTACAGACTCTTGGCCAATTAGAGCAGAGACTTAGCTTGGTCTTCCCATAAGAAGAGCTAAGATTCGTTGGGAGGAGGACAAAGTGGTAGAGCCTGGAGCTAGGAGCCAGGATCATTCTCTTGTCATCAATGGAGGCTCCATGCATGCAGAAAGACACCACCCTTGGTACCTCCTTTAGAGTTGAAATTTCAATAGGGTCGTTCATTCTGCTTCATGTGATACTTTTTTGTCATAGTCTATACATCACATCTATGATATTAGTTTTTTGTTTTTGAGAAAAATGCTGGTACATTTGGAACAGTTGTCTCAACTTCTTACTCAGGTCAAGGAATTCTTATAACCCTGAAAAGTATTCTGGCTGGCAACATCGCCTTGCCGCCAAGACAGAGGTTTCTCAGATAATAGGAGATCAAGGGAAAAACAAAAACAAAGGTCATGGAAGGCATCTAATTTCAAAACTAAACTGCTTTAGAGCACTGTGAATCTTCCCTGCTTTTCCTCTCTCCTTCATTTGTTTGGGAACTGAGGTGCTATTCAGCTTTCCCACAAGTGTTATGTTTTCTTAATGTGTTTGAAAATGTGATGATAAATTATACCTTTAAAAATTTGGTATAAAATATAAAGCCATATTCTTTCAAAACCACAACTAGCAATACCGTGGTGGATGAGGCATTGCTATGTTATTGGCAACTGCTGTACACACAGCTATGTGTTTTCTGTTCTCTCTTATATTAACTATCTAGTAACCTGATATAGTTAGCTCTCTTTCCAAAGTATGATTTGGCCATTTCCAATAAATGATGTCTTTATAAAGTCCCGTGTTAGATATGTTCTCTAGGTATTGCTATAGAACATCCACCCACATGCGGAAATATTGCAAGAGACTGAAGCGGAGAGAGGTAGCATGGCGTCTTGGAAGAATTAAAAAGAAGCCAGATAGAACATGGGCCCTCAGACCCATGAGTGGAGCAAGATGAGACTTGAGCAATAGGCAGTGTCCAGACTTTGTGAAATCCAAATCGCACTTTGTTCTTACAGCAATGGGAAATATTGCAAGGATTTCAAGCCTAGGCTATGAGAAATGTACATGAATGTAGGACTTGGTCATGGACCCAATTTGGGGGATAAAGGGAAGAGAAAATGTGCAGACTTCTGGCTTGATTAGCTAGATTGACAGTGTCATTATTTAGTGCAATAGAAAACAGAAAGGGGACTTTTGAAGAAAGTTCATGAGTTTGGTTTTGGATTGGATGGATGGCTTTGGAGTATCCAAGTGGAGAGACACCAAGGGGGCAGATGGAAAATAATGAAGACTCTCAATCCCCATAACACAGAGAGCTGCACATCATGAACTGCTAGACAAAGAAAAATTTCTCCGAAGGCAAAAATCTTACCAAATACAGTGGAACTTTCAAATGCATATAAGCTCTGCCCTCGAATAGCACGTATCAAGTTTGCTGACGTGTAAGCCCACTCTTTCTTCCTTGCTTTCTTTCACCTCCTCTCGTTTCAACACTCTGTTTCCCTTTGCTGACTGCAACACATTTTTGAAAGAGAGTCTTTACCTGATAAAAGAGAGGATGTAATGTTGAAGAAACTGAGGTGCGATAGTTGTCAGACTATTGGTTGCTGCATAAGATATTCAAAATCTTATATAAAAGCTAAATCTGGCCTTATTTCCACACATCAACCAAATGGACTTTTGAGGCCAGAAGCTCTAAAGAGAGATAAAATTTATCTGAATTTTGGTGGTAATTGAAGCTGTGGCCGTGTTTGAAATTACCTGAGAAAGACCAGCATGGTAAGAAAGAAGGCTCCACTTAGGGTCCATGACCAACAGCTTTCAATCCTTTCTATTTAGATGTGCCAGTTACTGCACAGGTTAAAAGTATTATCTCCCATATTTATTTAACCACTTACTCTAGTATTGGCATGTGATACTAGCAAATGGCCTTATTTATACAATAATATATTTTAAAGTATCAATCTGCCTATGTATTTTGTCAAAAAATTTTTTTTTTGTCCTTTGGTCTCCCATTTTAATGAAGATAAAGAAGCCTACAACGGACATCAGACCTTTTTAAATGGGGATTTGGATACTGGTACATACAAGGATCCGATGCCATAGGTCCATAACTACTAACATTAAAGAGTGACTGTAAAAAATATATCTCTTTTCCTCTTTACTGAAACTGTCTTTTGAAAACAGAAACAGGGAGCACAGATAATATGAAAATAAGATAATCCTTTACAAGGTAATCAAAAAGTAACTGTATAAGCAAATAGTAAGGATTTTATACATCATTACATATCAAAACTCAAGTTCTTGGAGCTTTTCAATACATGTACTCTGTTTTGTACACACATTTCACAGAAAGGTGAAGAGTCCCATGAGAATCCTATAAACTACTTTTCACAGAAGCAAACAGAGAAGGCCTCATTCATCATGGGAAGCTAATTTTTTATGAAGGGGTGAGGGGGCTAAAGACATCAAAAGGCCATTGTTCTGAAGGGTACATTAGTGATCACCTCTACATAAAGCAAGTTACAGTCTATGATCCAACTATCATTGGGTTTGGATTTTAGAACTGAGTCCGGGTCTCTAAATATGGTTACTGCTCTTGTATTTTCATCTGTCAAATGATGAGTTTTGTCTAAAGGGCCTCTAAAGACCCTGACCAGTCTGGATGCCATCCAGTTCTAACATTCTAATATGGAAGATGTCTGGAACATTCTAATGGCCTCCTGGATATCATAGACCAACCAACTTGCCCTCCTGTTTAATCATGTTTGATCACAAACATTTGTACAGCTGGTAGCTGAATTAACCCATTATGTCCCTCAACATGTTCACAGTCTTGTTGGTTGGTATTAATTTTCATCTTAGAAAAATCAATTGTGATTTTAGGATAATTAGCCAATAAAAATAGCACCAGGTCTTTCTTCTGATTACTCAGTCTGATGTAGAGTTATCTTTTTATTCTTTCTGGTCCTATTCTTTCTACATTGCCTCAATTTTCTCTCAAAAACTCACTCACTGCTGTATTCAAAAACTAAACATCTAAACTAGAGGAGAAAAAAAGACAGAACTTCTTGACATGCCTTTCTAGGTCCTTCTCTAATTCCAAAGTGCTTTGAAAGTTCCTGACATTCTTAACCTAACCTTAGCAGCCCTTATGGACAGACTGTCCTGGGCTCTTCATAATTCCCAAAACATGCCTCTTAGCTATCTATTCAATCAGCTCTTCACAGAATGTTCTGCTCATTTCCTGCTAGCAAAACTTTGCTTATTCTTTCAGGTTCACCTCAAACATTGCCTCTCTGTAAATGTTCCCTTGCTCACCCTGCAGAATTAATTTCTCCTTCTGGGGTTGGATACCCCTTAGTTCCTATGCTCATTCCTCTGGTCCACTACTCATCACAGTCTGAGGTATCTTATATTTATTGTGCCATGACTGTTTCTTCCAGTGGCCTGTGAGCTCTTTGAAGACAAGATTAATGTCTTATTCATCTTTGAACCCTCAGCACCTAAAATGGGGCTTACAAAAAAAGCAAATGCATTGGATTACTTTAGGCTCCAATAAGGGTACTTGGGGGTCAGAGTTGGAGTTCTATTCTTACTTGGAATGGATGCCCTAGAAAAACTCGAGAATGAGTCTTTCTTGGAGTTCTAACTCTGTTATTCTGAGGAAGTTATTTAGTGTTACCATTAACTTTCGTCATCCTGAAACTATTTCAAAATAAAGATTATTGCTGTTCCCGCATTTCTGATTCTTCTTTCATTCTGAGCACATAGTCTGATTGCATTTCTTAACCCCTTTGTTGGTAAGTGGGGCCATACCAGATCTGGACAATGATTTGTAAAAGAAAGGGACATGCATTTTGCTTCCTATATACACAATTATTCATTGGTACAAAGCCCTCAAAACTTTCCTTTCTTTCTATCACAACAACTTGCAGAATTCAAGATAGGGCTACTTCACAAGACTAAGACACTGAGTAAGTGAGATACAAACCAATTTCTCTAGCCCACGATGCACACACAGCAGGAGCAAGATATAAATCCTTATTGTTTTTAAATCACTGAGACACCCAACCTGATTGAGATCCCTTAGTCTGGGAATGGTCCCCTTCCCCAATAGTGTCTCATGACTTAAAATGTATTGTAAGAACTTGCAAAATTAATACACATTCTTGCAGACTACTATCTAGCATTTTGGGCTCCAACCCAATACAAATGATTCAAAGTTTTAGGAAGTCTTGCCAAAGAATCTGTATTTTCAACAAGCCTTTTTACTGCTGATATAAATTTCATGAGGAACCATGGGTCTCTGGTTGAGTTGAACTAAATTAGAATGTCAGTTCCTGGCAGAGGCCTTATTTATCTTGTTCAGCTCCTAATTCACCACCTAGCACAGGGCCAGGCACATGGTAGACAGCTAATCAATACATATTTATTTAATATAAGTGGAAAGAGGACTATAATACCTGCCCTTCCATCTGAGGGACATTCTGGGAGGATAAAATAGCATAATATATGTGAAATTGAAACTGCCTTTTATAAAATTAAAAAAGGGCCAGAGGGTGGGAATTGTGGTAGGGGAAATATATTGTGTGTGTATATTATATATATTATACACACAATAGAACCTCCATAACTTGACCACCCAAGGGATTGTAACCAACTGATCAACATACAGAGGTGGTCAACATAAGGAACTAGGCCTATTATACTGTTATGTATATGTGGTGCATGTCTAGTCTATGAAAATTAGGTCAATGTAAGGAGGTGGTTAATTTAAGAAGGTGATCAACCATGGAGGTTCTACTATATGTATAACCAGCCATTGCTCCTGAACTTGCTTTTCTATAATTGCTTACTACTCAGGAATCATATAGCTGATGGTCATAAAGATTCTTAGCTTTCTTCATTTCTCCATGGACAACATAACATCTGTGAAACCTAAGGATAGTTTTGAGATATCTTCTAGGCCTTGCACTCTGGTGGAATGGTTGATCCACCCAGACCAATACCTCATACCAAGAAAATGACTTAACTGATCTTAAAACTCCCGCCTAAGAACCAGGTTAGCAAAGAAGACAATTTCTACACACCTATGTTTCCGCCCTAAACCTAGCTAATTAGTAGATCCAACTGCCCAGCCCTTTGCCTGTCAAACTATCTTAAAAAACCCCTTCTCTTATATTCTCAGGGAGACAGATTTGAGAATTTCCTCCTGTCTTTGCACATGGTGCCTCAATGCTGCACCAATGCTGTCTCAGAGCATTAGCTTCCTCTGAGCAATGGGCAACGAACCTGGTAAGGCTATAACAAAATCACTTCCTGTGCAGAAAAGGAAGGAATCTATCATCACACCCAACCACAGAAAGTAGCTAACCATTTAACCAAGATTGTTACCTTGGAATACATTATGTCTCATCTACAGCTAAAACTCTTTGACTACAGTACACTGTCACTCGTCCAAGAGCTTTTCACGGATTTGAATTGTCTTTTATCTCTTCAGAAAGCCTTTCAAAGTCTCAAAAACCCTTTTGAAACTGTTATTTCCTCCATTTTAAACATGAGTCCAAAATGAATATCTTGGTCAAGATCCCAGGGGTGAGAAGGGATTAATGGTTCTTAAACTTCAGCAAGCACCAGCATCACCTGATGGTTTGTTAAAATACAGATTGCTAGGTACCACTTAGAGTTTCTAAGTTAGTAGATTGGAGGTGGGGACCAATAATTTGCATTTCAATAAGTTCACAGGTAATGCTAATGCTCTTGATCTGGTTCACAGTTTGACAACATTATGCTAGAGCTGAATTTGAATCCAAGAATTCTAACTTCAAGGCCTCCTTTCTTAATTATCATTTTCTTTTATTTTACTACCATTCTAGTCTTTATGAACACACAAAGTCATTTTTTGTCTTAACTTATTTTTAATCACAGAAAGTAAGTATGTAGAGAAGCTAGAAAGTCAATGTCAACTATAACTGGACATTTCTTAGTACTATTTCAGAATCAGTAAGTTGATTTATTTCTTCATGGCATTCGTATAGCTGAACTACCATTGGAAGATTTCTTTAATTTTATTTTTGAAAGTCAAAAGCAAGGAGCACTAATGGGAACAAATTCCTAACTAAGATGTTTAGCTATACTTGTTGCACCTGGTCTGCCCGGCGATTGTGCCCTCATCATAAGATGCCTTCAGACTGAGTGTGTTTATTTCCCTTTATTTCTCTCTATGTCCCAAGTATGGGAAGTTTCTATGTTCTATGAGATTAAGAAGACATTAGTAATATAGAGCTGCTTTCATAAAATTTGGAACTCTTTGAATCCTAAACTTGGAACAGAGTTAAATTAGGCTTTATTTCATGTTTTCCCTTCTGAATGAAATAACTAAAGCACTATTTAATGAACATAGGCTGACAAAAAAAAATGTACAGTTGGAGATAAAAATTTAAGATGAGCTTCTAAATTGCCTGCTTATCAGTGGACCTTTTCTTCTTGCAAGTGCCGCTGGACTTAAACCAAATACAATCCCAGGTAGAGGCGCTGGTCTTCCTTGAAATGAGCATCAAAGAGATTTCAGCTCATATGTAATCACACATATCTCCTACCACATCCACGTTGGATCCGGCCTTTATTATTTTTATAAGCTAAAATGATTGTATGCATACTCCAAACTGTGCATTTTGGATACTCTATTGAAACCAAATTGTTTTAAAATAACAAACATTTATATCATTAAAAAATATTTACAAGACATTTATTTCATGTAATGCTTTCTCATGGCATGCTATTACTCAGTATTGGACAGTAGCCTTCTGACATAAAGGCCATTTTTTTTATTTCCTGAACCATTACTCTGTAATGAACAACAACCTTCAAAAATAGAAACCCTTCTGCTATGACGTCCTGAGCCTGACATCCAGAAGGCCTTTGTGGTGACAAAAGTAGGCCATGGGAATGGCTCATTTAAAAGTAACTGCAAACATGCTTCATCATAGGGAAAAGAATTCAACCCTTTCTTCATAAAGTGTTTTAAGCGAAAGTATTTTTATCAAATTAAACTGGAAGTACAGGAATTGAGAAAAGTTAAATTTTTCTCATTTATTCAGTTTTTTAAAATGACAAGTCTTTATTCACATATTGTATATTTCAGATGTTATAAAAAGATAACTTTTTAAAGTTACAATTAATTTCTATAGCAGTTTTAGCCGCAGATATTTTTATAAGGAAGAGAATGCAGTTTTAAGAAAATATAATATGAACAATTATATTATTGATCGTGTAGTAGTAGGTTGAAATCTAAAAGTGAGATTACCATTAAGAAGAAAAACAACTTGAAAAATTTTTTATCCTTGACAGAACTAAATTTATTCTCAATATTCTGCAAATACAAAAATTGGGGAGAAAATGCTACCTCTCACTTTCTTATTTTCAAGTTCACAGTCTGGCTTAAAACAAGTCAACTAAAACAAAATGAAATAATGCAACAATGACTAAAGCAAAATAACCCCAGCAGCCAACACAGAAAGGTAATCAACCTGAAATTCCAGTGGTCAGGAAGAGTTCAAAATAGTTGATAAAATGAAAAAATACAAAGTGATAGAAATAAGAATGACTTAAGCATCACAGAAGAAAGATTCTTATAGTCAACACCACAGCATTTGCTAAATCCAAGGGTTAGAATGTCATTATCATGATAAGACAAGGATCATTGAATCTGTAAAAACAATGCTATTATGCACTGCCAGGGTGTGTCACAGGTGTCCCCAAAGCTAGAAAGCCTCCTGCTAGAAACACTGCATAGTCAGCTGCATTCAGCTGCAGGTAACAAAGTCCCCTAGTCAGGAGTTTAAAGATATCAAGGTGAATAGGCCTCAGCCAACATGAAATCTGAACGTAGCCCAGGGGTGGGTTAGTGGCCCAGTGGTGCCATTGGAGCCTGAGGCTTCCAGCTGCCCACTTTACCATCCTCAGCTTATGACTTTTCGTCCTCACAGATGCAAAATGGCTACTGCATTTATAAGCACTGAGTCCTTGGCACAGGCAGGAAAAAAAGAATTGATGAAAGAAAAACTTGTGCCATCTAAGAAAGGATTTCCATTTTATCTGACAATGAATGTTTACCCCAGGGCTTCCACAAATACTTATTGGCCCGGACTCTGGCTCAGAGCTACTTCTGAAGTCAACAAAGTCGGGGAAGGTGATGATGTTAGTCCTCCAGCCTGCACAAAAGAGGAGAGCAAAGGAAAGGGAGGTCACGAATGGTTCTTGGTTAACCAATCTACTGCATGTATCATGATGCACTGCTGGACGCCACTACCAGGAAAATTTTTATTGAAGATATTCTTGTTTCCCAAAAACTCCTGCCAATCACCCCTGTATGGCAGCCTTTTGTTAAGGGCATGTTTGTTGAGGACACCTTAGTAAATAAATCTGCAGATAACTCTGCTAGAAACAGAACCTTAAAGGATACTCTTGGCCAGATGCCAGGGGCCCATGCTGGTAATCCTAGCACTCTGGGAGGCCAAGGCACAGGGATTGCCTGAGTTCAGGAGTTTGAGACCAGCCTGAGCAAGAGTGAGACCCTGTCTCTACTAAAAATAGAAAAAAAAAAAAAACTAGCCAGGCATTATGGTTGGTGCCTATAGTCCCAGCTATGAGGGAGGCTGAAACAAGAGGATTACTTGAGCCCAAGAGTCTGAGGTTGCTGTGAGCTATGACCTCAGGGCCCTCTACCCAAGGGTGACAGAATGAGATTCTGTCTCAAAAGCGAAAAAACAAAAAAAGATACTTGCTTGGATACCTCTGTTATTGTCATACCAGGAATTGTTGAGACCAGTTGAATTAAACACATATGCACATACCTAGAGCTTCCAAGGACAATTGTTAATTCTCAGAGACTCTGCAGCCTGAACTCCCCCAGTGGATAAGGTGATTCTCCACACAATGGGGTCTGTACTTCACATAATTATGGAGAGCAATATTATTTCTTTTCTTTCCTCCCCTTCTTTTCAAATTGTCACACTAAAGGCCTGCCAGGCATGAGAAAAGGGCCCACTGCTAAGCCATCTACCCATTAATGACCTCTTCTTCAACTACACAAAGACCCCATCAAAGCTTTGAGATTACTGTTAATAAGTATTTGATTAAATCCTTAGCCAAGGGCCCTCCAACTCCTCAATTCCTGTCTGGGGGAGGTGCGTTTTATTTCCCAAATTACATCATATTTCCCCAGCAATATATATAATTGCCTACCTGCTGAGTTAGGCTGGATTACATGTGAGCTAAGAGGATTCTTTGATCTCATTCAAAGTCTTGTAGTGGTATTTGTCAACTTTTGGGCAGCCCAACATTTTCCTACATGAAAGACTATTATACGGTATAAGTTTCATTACAATTCAGGACTCTGCCCCTAGAAAAAGGAAGCTTGGAATATTCAAAATGCTAAACACCTCATATGGCCCAGGCACCAACCAAACAGGGTAAACTCTGGCCTGGGTGTGTTACCAGCATCCACCAGCAGCTCAATCTCGGGGCTGGAGTTTCCCCGTCCTTCCATCTAAGGTGACTGGAAAGTGAGTGCGTAACTTGGCCCCGCCAACTGGATCTTCCTGCCTAGGGCTTTCTGTTTTGAGAGAATGATTAAAAAGGCAGAGGGCTGCTTTCAATTTATTCAAACAAAAGCGTTAGTGTCTGGCGGGGACAGTATCCAACCGAGGTCACTGGTCCTACAGCCAGCCAACTGAGCCCAAAGATGGTTTGTCCAGGGCAAGCTAGTCCCACTGAAAAGGTGAGCTCAGCTCTCTGATATTGCTTCCTTCCCCACCCCTTGCTCAGTTCCTGCCCTTTTCCAGTCCCACCGCTCCCCTCCTATTCACTCACACAAACTCCTGACACTTTCTCAATTAGTCCCTTTTCTCTTAAGATCACCAGATCTTGTCAGTTTTTGGCCTTTCTACCAAGACTCCTAACTAATAATTAACTTAAGGCAGGACTAAACGGCTTACTTTTTTTTTTTGCAGAGGTCACAATCTTTTCGCAGGTACAATTGTCTATAAAGCTACAAAAATAATTAAAGTAACAATGGACACTATATACCGGTCAAGGGACCAATACAACAAGAGGACATTTCAATCCTAAATATTTATGCACCCAGTATCAATGCCCTTAGCTTTATATGATATTCTACAACACCATAGTTTTGGGGAATTTCAACACCCCAGTGACAGAACTGGACAAATCCTCCAAAGAGAAACTAAACAAATACACTATGGACTTAAACACAACTCCTAAACTGCTTACTTTATATACCTTCTGCCTTAGGCTTTGGGAAGTAGGAGGAAGACCCACGCGTGGAGGAATGGAAGTCTGTCTTTCTGTGCCAGTTACGTGGATTTCTGAGAAATGTATCCTATTCTTCTCCTCCTCTCTCCTCTCTTCTCTCTGATGAACTGTGAGCAAGAAATATCTGTGTTTTTATATTGAAAGCCTCACATTTCTTATGGGATACCTCATTTGATGTCCTTAGAGACATTACAGTATGTCATTAATAGCAAATAATTTCGCTTTTGGTGGTTGATTGTTTATAAAATGTTTACCCCCAATTTGGCTGTAGTACCTTACTATGGTGCCCAAGGAGCTGTCCTGTATAAAAATTATTTTACTTGTCTATTCCTCTCTTGTGATAGAACGGATAACTATACTTCATAAGGATAAAGTCGATTTGAAATCGGGTTCAAGAAAAATGTACACCAGCATAAAACTGGTACACAAGTTATATGCCAGGAAATCCTACACATGTACTAAAAATCGGCCAGGAGTTCTGCCCCTCACTCCTAACAGAATAGTGCAGAGTGTTACCTGCACGTTAACCTATCAAAAGCAAGTTAAAGATTTAGGTAACAGATATTTCCGTAAATAGACTGGTGGTTTATTTTCTTCCCCCCTACAATTAGATATCCCCGAGCTACCACTCCCCAACATGGTATGAGCATTTCTCAGCCTTATAATCTTTAGCCATCTGAACTGTTTTATGATTCAATGGTAATACCTAGAAATAGCTTTAAAAATCATGAATTAAAATGTGTTGCTCCGAAGTCCTTTAATATGACTCAGACATTCAATGCTTTTTTTGTTAGTTGTTTCAGAGCTTTAGTGAGTCTAATAGATGAGTGTGTTTTTTTGCCTTCTCAGAATCCCATAACTTCAATAAAGATGAAGCTATTTATAAATTATAGGCATTTTTTGTTATCTCATGTTTAAGGATCTGCCAGTTAAAAGTTATATTTTTTTAAAAAATCATGTGACAATTAAGAAGCAAAGTTATTTTTGAGAAGGTTGTAATTCTACCTGCCTTAGGATGAAAATTTTCATAATACTCCTTTCCAGAAGTGCACACAGCTATCGTATCCATAAAGAGAAAGAGCCCCATGATAACACAAGCCCAGTGGTGACTGCATATACCAGGGCAAGTGGTGTGGGTTTTGGTGTCAAGCTGTCCTGCAAATAAGTTCCTGTGTGACACCAAGTAAATCACCTTACTCTCTGAGCCTAGATTTCTGTGTAAGTGGGGACAGTAGTATACACCTCAGAGCTGTGTGGACTGTGTTCAAGAACATATTTTAAAATTATCCTCTGTAGTTCTGGCAGAGTAGGTGCTGTTAATCATTTCTTTTCTTCTTATTACCCAATGAAACTAAACTCTTCAATGGTTTACTAACACCTACTCCTGTGATTCTATTATGCAGAGGCTTTAATTTTTTAAAAAAGTGACAATAATACCAAAATAAATAAATCCCCAAATATCTCTTGGGGGTAGTGTCATCATATGTGGGCAGAAAATGTCCAGGTTTGATAGTAGAACTAAACTCTTCCATCAGAAACAGAAACTGGTGATAGCAATAGAATACAATATTTCAAGCAGGAATGAAAGAAAGATGAATTGTAGCATGAAAACCATGTCCTTTTATTCTGTCCTTTGTGGACTTTAAATATCTGGCTCAACATAAAGTAGAGTCCTTTGTTCCATCCTTCTCCCTCTCCTTTCCTTTGCTGTTATGTGTGTGTGTTTATTTTAAATATCTGAAAAACTTAGGTTTTTAGAGAATCCCAGTGACATTCTGAAGAGGAAGACTAATACCAAGAGTGACTGGTGAGTGCACTTCCTTAAGAAATTCTTACTTGCCTCAATCTGTGGATCAAAAGATCTCAACCGTGGCTGTGTGGAAGTGAAGGGAAATTTGCCCTGTGTCCCAAAAGTTCACTGAAAGATCAACTCAGAGAAAGGTTTATTTACCATGCACATGGGGAGACTCACAGAGTGATCACCCAGTATCCCAGTGAAGTTTGGATGTTTTTTTTTGTTTTGTTTTGTTCTAGAGACACTTTGTTGGCTGTGGCAGAGTGCTGTGTCATCACAGCTCACAGCAACCTCCAGCTCTTGGGCTTAGTTGATTTTCCTGCCTCAGCCTCCCAAGTAGCTGGGACTACAGGCACCTGCCACAATGCCCAGCTATTTTTTGTTGTTGCAGTTTGGCCGGGGCCGGGTTTGAACCCACCACCCTCGGTATATGGGGCCAGCGTCCTACTCACTGAGCCACAGGCGCCACCCAAAGTTCAGATGTTTTTATACTATCTTTTTGGAGGGGAGAGGGAAATAAGTAGTGCAGGTAATTGTGACAAATGGCATTAGGGTGGATGAACAGATGAGGGAAAGAGAGTGAATTATAAACTAACCTGAGAAACAGGTACTGTGTTTAAAAAGACTGGGGTCAGGTCTGGTTGTATTCTCAATCTTTCAAGGAGTAGAAGGGAAAACAATTGCCCCCTTAGATTTTTTGATCAGTTCCATCTGCTTTAGGAGACACATAGAGGAAAGCCTCTTTTTAATAGCCTAATAAGGCCTGTTAATCTCTCGGAGCCTTTAATTCAAATTATTGTTTATACCATGAAGTCATAATTTGTGGTGAAATATCCTGAATGCCTTGAGCTGTACATTAGAATAACCTAGGAATCTTATAAAGAATATAGGTCCAATCCTTAGGGATTCTGGTATTAATGTGTTGGGTTTTAAGGCAGCTGCATCCTGAAATGTTGGGGCTTCAGGCAACTGTCTGTGTCCTCAGTTCTTCGAATGTTTTTGGTTGAAAATGACCAGACATCCCAAAGTAAGGTAAGGGTGAAACAAAGTTTACAGAGGAAGAAAAAGATAGGTTTGCAGGGTAAGAAAATTGACAAAACAAGATAGTTCACCATAGTCAGTGAATAGGACTCCATTGCCACAGCAATGGAATATGGCTGGGAGTTCCCTTTTATATGGACTAGGTGGGGCCTACATCAAGATTCAAAGGTCAACCTTGGAACCAGAGACTTAACTACACACAGGAATCTCCCATGAGCCTCTCTGAGAGTCCAATGGGGGCGTGTGGACCACGGTGCAGATTTAAGCTAATGACATGGTAATCACTTGTCATTAGGTAGAGAGTCTTCTACATCCTTTTACAGTTGACACACTGAGTTCTGATTGGTAGATTGGTAGGATGGGCCTTCCTTCTCAGGTGACAGCAATCACTTCAGGCAGAATTAAAGTGAGTAGCACCAAGATGGAGGCTTGGGGGCCCCAGACCTTGTCCTCCTCCCCAGGACAGCTGCTCCTAACTATCTACCAAATGGACTGGGACTAGACATTTCAAGTAAGAGCTCTGCATGTGATCTTTAACACATACCAGGCTCAGAAACCACTACATACATATTTGTAATTGCTTACTCTCTTTTATGTCTCTTGTTTCCCAGTCAATGGAAGGAAAATGTCCCACTGAGAAGGCTTTCCGCATGTGCACATCCCTCCCAGTGGGGATGGCGCTGGGCTAGGTGCCCGTGCTATTTGCTTTCCTAGGACCCTGCTTCTCCCATTTCATAACATGCATTACATTTGTTACAGGTGTTTTCCCCACACTAGGCTGTCAGCATCATGAAGGCAGGGGCATGGCTATATTTTTCACCATTTTCTTCCTGGCAGGTAGGAAAACTCAATGGCTGTTGGTGTTTATGTTGAATAATTTTGTAAATACTTGGTTTTTCTTTCCTCGGAAGGGTCAAAGTACTTCCTCATAGCTTCAAATGTTTTAGTGTAAGGAGCTTTCAAAGACTGGATACCAAGAAGGGTGAAGATGAAGGTGAAGCTGGGCATGGGCTAGAGGAGGGAAAGGAAAAGCTGTAGCAGCCACCATGGGAGCAGGGAGGTAAAGGCATCTAACACTGGTGGATCTGGCTCAGAAAAATAGAGATGTGGGCTTGAATTATTTACTAATTAATTTATTGCACTGGGAACGTGCTTTATCCTCTGCAGAATGAGCCCCACAGAGAGCCTCAAGAATTTTTGAGTTGGTATCTATGTTTGTGTTGAGTCAGGGCAGAATGAAGTTGGTGAATTTTTCATTACCTACCTAGGTGCCTCTCAATACATTGATTTAGAACCTTAATTAAATCTGCTCCACTTTGCAAAGCAGTCACCAGGGACAGCATCACTTTGGTTCATTGGGGACTTTAGTAGTCTATTTGCAAGTCAACTATTGGCTCGATCTCATCAAGAGATTGAATTTTCAATGTCTCAGTTTACCCATTTATAAAATAGTAATATCTGTAGTTAAGCTGTGCAAATTCACTGTTGGCAGAATACCCATAGAACTTCTGACAGATTCATTTAAAAAATGAATAACATTTTCCTGATTTGATTGCAATTTAGCAGATACACACTTAACACTTCAATTATATTAATCAAAATGAAAGTTTTCACATGACAGTTTCAAGCCAACACTTGCGGTATTTGAACCTATTTCACCCTCTTCATTAGAATGCAGTTTGATAACTGCACAGTTATAAAATAAAACTAGAGAAATCTGTGTTAGAGGATTTTTTTTTCTTTCTTTTTTAGAGTTCTCTCAAATGAAAGGTAAGTCTATTTTGCTCATGGGAAAAAAATGATTCCCATGCTCATTTTTGGCATCCTGGTTCTGTAGTGCCCGACTTTCAAGTTTTTGGCTGTGGCTGGGTTTGAACCCACCACCTCTGGCATATGGGGCCAGCACCCTACTCCTTTGAGCCACAGGCACCTCCCAGGGTGCCCAACTTTGTCTTATGGCTACGCATGTTTATCTTGGTGACTCAGATTCTCTAGGCAAAGAGATTCTCTGTGGCAAAGTTTTTTGAGTCTGTTTTAGACTCTTCTTTGGTTCTCAATTTCTATATCAATCAGTCCTGTCTTTTTTTGTTTGTTTGTTTTAATTTGGCCACCCTCCACCCCAGCCCCATTCCCCTCTTACAATAACCATTCTGTTAACCTTCATTATTTGTCTCCCAGAAAATCCCAACAGTCTGACTGGTTTACCAGCTTCTGGTCTTGTCCTTCCAAATTTATTTTCCACATACACCCCAGAAATGTATCTATGATGCAAACTATAAAATATACCTACATATCCCACTTACTTGGAGGCTCTGTATCTGTTTTACCTACTGGGTTTCTGCATTAGCTTTTGTTTAAACAAAAGTTTCTGAATTAAGGTGCTTGACAATCCCAGTTCTTGAGTGAGCACACCAATTGGTCAGATGAACCTCCATTCCCTTTGTTGGCCAACAGAGCCTCCCAATTATACCAGACTGGCTATTACTCCACACACAGTCCCCAAGACAGGTACTTTAACCATCCTCATTCTAGATGCCTTGAATACCCCTTATCCTCCTCTTTCCCCCCTAATTTTTAATGCCCATCATCATTCATTTCAGATATAATGTATTCCAGAAAGCTTTCATTATGTACTTCTCCTAGAAGCCCAGGCCAGGTGGGGTCAGGCAATTTGGAACACTCAGGTGGTTGTTATTGACAGCACTTGCCACATTGTAATGAAGGCAACTGATGATACATCCCTCTCTATCATTGGAGTAAACATTGTTAAAGACCTGGAACCCAGTTCCCCTCTATGTCCCCAGAGCCTCGTACAGTAAATTACTTAAAAAAATGATGAAATTAATCAGGCTCATTACTCACAGAATCTAGTGCAACATGAGGACTTATTGCTCAATTACTGTTAACATTTGTAGGTTTGCAGATTTTTGCATAGTGTAAGAAATATTTGGCTCTTGGAGTAGCAATGAGACAACTCTTTTAAACTCTGATTTAACAATACCAAAGAGTTGTCTCAGTACGTTACATTGTTACAGTATTGTTAGGTACACCCACAGAATCAAAAGGTATTCCCTTTCTCTCATATGCTATGCCAAATTCATGCGAAAGCCCATTGATTCTATCTCACTAATACTTTAATTTCCTTACACCTTTATTATGCCAGGAGCTATAAACTAGCAATATCTGATTAGGTCCAACTCGTAGACATGTTTAGTTTAAAATTTGGATGTAAGTATGTTCAGGTGGGCATTCACTCTCCAACTCCCCTTTAGCCCCATTTCTCCCTTACTGAGTCACCCAGATCCCTCCCTGAAGTTAGATCACCTCCCTGGTACCTTTAGTTTTCCCCTGGCTCACACGTGCAATTTCTTTTCTAGCTGACTGAACAGTCTCTGGACACCAGTAGGGTGATTGGATTGTCTCACATAATAATAATGTTAAATCAGAATCTGGCTCCACTTGTTACAGCCAATGTGGGGGTGGATTGGAGAAGTCTAGGTTAATTAATCTCTGTCCTTTCTACTCTAAGATTTCATGGGTCTTAGAATATTTTAGATGAAGGATATTATAGTCAAATATCTTTAATATTAAGAAAGTCTATAAAAAGACACCACCTGCAAAAATGAACCCTCTTTCTCCTCTTCGGGTTATTTTCATCACAGCTGTCCTCTGCACTTTAATCCACTGACCTTCCTATTTCAGCCTCTGGTGAGTCTCTTCCAGCCCCAGAAATGCTCACATTCTCCTCTGCTCATCCTACCTATTCTTTCAAGAGATTCCCAATCATTGCTCTGGCTTCAACCAACAGCTCTACATTGGAAACTCCTTAATCTACACACCAGCCCCAAATCCCTACCAAAGCACAAGATGGTTAGTGAACTGTTTGGAGTTCTCATGTTCTGAAGCACCACAAGCTCCACATTCCTTCAACCGAACTTTTCACCTCTTCCCCAGATGTTTCTCTCCTCATTTCAGTCTCTATTTTTGTGAATGGGAGCAATATTCAATTACTCATCACCGGCTGAATCAAAACATATTCCCTTTCTCTCATATGCTATGCCAAATTCATTTGAAAGCCCATTGGTTCTATCTCACTAATGCTTTAATATCCTTACACCCTTATTATGCCAGGGGCTATAAACCGGGACTCTCTGATAAGATCCAACTCATAGACATATTGAGTTTAAAATTTGGATGTAAGTATGTTCAGGTGGGCATTCACTCTCCAGCTTGCCACGGGCCACATTTCTCCCTTACTGAGTCACCCAGATCCCTCCCTGAAGTTAGATCACCTACCTGGTACCTTTAGGTTTCTCCTGGATCACACCTGTAATTTCTTTCCTAGATGACTAAACCATCTCTGGACACCAGTAGGGTGATTGAATCACC
The DNA here is from genome assembly GCA_963574575.1 of Galagoides demidoff. Taxonomy (NCBI): domain Eukaryota; kingdom Metazoa; phylum Chordata; class Mammalia; order Primates; family Galagidae; genus Galagoides; species Galagoides demidoff. The sequence continues at coordinate 14,063 of CAUYQV010033860.1, read as the reverse complement.
CTCCTCTCCTACTTAAGATCTGTCAAAGGCCTTCCCTCCCTAAAACAGTAGTCTCAATTCCTTCTGCACATCTGAGTCACCTGAGGAACTTAAAACAATCTCCTCTCAGACCAACTAAATCTGAATCTCTAAGCCTGAGTTTTTTAAATTTTTAGAAGTAATTCTCATTTGCAGCCAGCTAAGCCCCTGGGGAACAGAGTAAAGTTCAAAATCCTCACTGGACCTAGTGGTTGCCAGGCTCTAGTCCACACGTATGTTCTAGCACCATCTGGGGCATCTGCTCACCTGCTGAGTCTCCTGGTTCCCCATCCACGCTGCCTTCTTTCAGGCCTCCAGGGAGATTAAGGTTTATGCTTCCTTCCTCCTCTCTCTGGGCTTCCTATTCTACTCATTTCCCTGAAAGACTTCCCTGAAAGACCCAGCTCAGGCATCACTCCCCATAAAGCCTTTCCTAAAACACCTACTCCCATCCCAGAGGAGTGACCTCTTGGTCTCCGTGATGATACTGACTGCCCACCTATGACACTTCTATCTTTCAGGGCTTCTCAGGCTTTATGCACACAAATATACACTCCTCAAATACAAATAGGGATTCAGCAGGTCTGGGGTGGGAACTGCCACTCCACATTTTTAACAAGCTCCTGAGTGAACTTCACGTTGAGGGGCAGGGCTTTCATAGCACATATTTTAAACCTCTCTCTTTCCTTAACAGTACATTTCCTGAGGGCAGTGGCCACACTGCAGTCACTTTTTATGTGAGCTCAATGACCGACACATGGTAGCTACCCCCGAGTAATAACTGTAAAAGTGAAAAAAATACACGATGACTAATTGAACAAGCTATGGAAGGAGGAGAAGAAGAAAGGAAGGAAAGTAACGAGGAAGGCGGGTCATTGTCAGGAGTATCTCTCAACTCAGGCAAATAAGTACAATTCCTTTTCTTAGAAGGCATATTTTTCCAGAATCCTTTTCAACAATATTTTGGTAACCATGCCAGAGTGATAATCTCTCTGGAAGAAGCTTCTTTATGCCCGTCAGAGGAAATTGTAGCAATATTTCTGTGAAAGAAGTACCCTGCATCACAGAGATCAAAGACAATACAGCACAAGGTATTTTACGGCTCCGGAGAAAAGAAGGCATTGTAGGTAAACATGAATGGTGATAAGGTATCTGAGGATAACTCACTGCCAGAAAGCTACATGGCTGGCATTTTTAAGGCAACGTCTACATCTTCCCCAGAAGGGCTGCTCATCCACTTGGTGTTTCTGAGGTCAGATGGGAGGCTGAATGCTCAAGGGCACCAGTTTTGGTACTTCTGTGTCATTTTGGATGCAGCAAATTACTAGCTATGTGGGTCTGAGCAACTTACTTTACCCCTGCAAGTAAAGTTTCCCTGTGTGTACAGCAGAGTAGTGTAACACCAATCGGAAAGAACGTAATAAAGATCAAAGGAGATACTGCATGCAAAGGACTTGACATGCTATTTGGCATGTTAAAAAAAGAAAGCAATTGTTAGTAAAGATCACTGTTGGGATCCAGAAGTAAGGCCACACTGATTCCTCAGTCCATGTGGATACCTTGGAAGTACACTTCAGTCGAGGAAGTGCAAGCCTTGGGGCCAGGCAAATACAAGTTCATATACTACATTTTGCTATTTACTCCCGTGTGACTATGAGCAAGTTTCTAAAATTCTCTGAATGTTAGTTTCTTCATCTGTAAATTGGGCAAAAAAGTTGACCAATGAAGGGACTATAACAAAATGGTCATTGTATGAAGGTGGTCACCATAAGGAACTAGCCCTTCTGTACTGGAAGGTACATGTGGTGCATGTGCAGTCTATGAGAATTAGGTCAACATAAGGAAATGGTCAATATTAGGGAGGCAGTCAGCTATGGAAGCTCTAGTGTAGTATCTACCTTACTGAGTTATTGCAATAAAATAGTTAGCATTATAAAGGTTTATTTGTTGGACTTAAAATTGTGCTTGACAAAGTGTAGATGTATTTTTCTTGATACTTAACAAAGAAATGGCTTGAAAAATAAAGGCATTTAATAAGATGATGATATACCATATATAATATACTACTATATATAGTAGGAAGTATATGTTCAATACATTGTAATGACTTTAAATAAGGACTGGTCACCATGCTAGCAGATCGACTAGTAACATGTCTATGACCTACAGTCCAGTGAGGATCTCTGGTGATCAAAACTAAAGTCAACAAACTACAGCCTATTTGGCCCACCACCTGTTTTTACAAATAAAGTTTTATTAGAACTCAGTCATGCCTGTTAGCTTATGTATTACCTATGGCTACTTTCTTCCCAAAAGAAAGAGCTGAGTAGTTGTGGCTGAGATCATCTGCCAGGCAAAGCCTAAAATGTTACAGAAAAGTTTATAGCCTTTGATCTAAATTAATAAAGCACATAGAAATATTTCTGTGGGACAGAAAGATTGTGGTTATAAACATGTTAAGATTAAAATTTCTAAAATGGCTACTGCCATCCCATGGAGGTAACTTTTTTCTTCATGAACAGATGTTCATCATCACTAATGATCAGGGAAAAAAAAAACTTAAGTTTAAAAGGAGAGGCAATTTTTACCCATTCAATTTGCAGTATTAACATGTGTTACAATAGCAAGTGTTGGGAGGGTTGAACAACTAAATCCTTTAAGCATTATAGGTGGATATGTAAATCTGTGCAATCACCTTGGAAAATATATTTCTCCTACAGTTGAACACTCATGACTTACGACTCAGCAATTTCACCCCTATGTATATATTTCGGAAAAACATTTGCATATGTAGCACAGGGTAAGATTTGTGATGTCGACATTCACAATAGGGGAAAACAACCTGGAAATGACCTGCTGCCTAGCAGGGGAATGACAGATGAGCAGAGTTTGGATGGAGAATTATGTAACACTCAAAAACATGGAAGGTAGCATCATGCAAAAACTGACACATCTTAGCAACATGACATTAAATACAAAAAGTTCCAAAAATCACATATACTCTGATACCTTTTCATAAAGTGAAAACTAATAAAATATAAAATGAGGGGTTTCTTTAGGAATAAGGATGGAATAAAAATATTAAAAAGGGAAAATGAAGGCTGATGATCAAGGGAATGAGGTGGTGTTTACTTTAATCTCAGGCAGCTAAAGGCATAGGATGGGGGATCGCATGGTTATTTTTGCCTTGAATGATGGAGTTATGGATAGTTATTTTATTATTAAAAGTAAATAGCCAATAAATTAAAAACTAACCATGGCCACGTTGAACAATAATAATATATCATGAATAAAAAATTGTGAATATTCATTCCATGCACTTGAGTTTAAAAAGAAAAAAAACACCCTAAAAACAAAAAATTGTTAGGGTATAACATGGTCAAAGTGATGACTTTGCACTCCACAAATAACAGCTTGGCACTTTCCTGACTAAAGAATTATCTGAAATACAAAATATTTTGTACCTAAATTTGTGATGGTATCTCCTCCTCCCCTTCCCCTAACGTCACTTCCCCCCTCCTGGCAAAAAACAACCCCATCAGATAAAGCAGTATGATTTAAAGCGGAGGGAATTCTGACAAAACTATGTTCATTCTTCCAACTATGTTTGAAAGCTTCTTCTACAAACCTAAATTGATGATGACCTAAGGTAAAATTAGCTATACTCCCACCACTTTCAGATGTAGCTCCCATAGGAAGCAGTTAGACTATCGTTTTTTAGCATCTGTCATCTCAATCTAGTGCAATTCTCAGGGAGTTCTCAAGGTGCTCATCAAATATTTTGGTTCTAATTTTACTCTTAACACTCTTCATTCTTGAAAACAGTTGCTCGCAAATGTAAGTGACGCCTGTTTGTGAAGTGAGGGATGTTAGTCTCTGGGAAGATAAGACCTACAAAAGGCAGTAAAAAGAAACGATCAAAATTTTTTTTTTTTTTTTGGCAGTTTTTGGCCAGGGCCAGGTTTGAACCCACCACCTCCAGTGTATAGGGCTAGCGCCCTACTCCTTTGAGCTACAGACTCCACCCAGAAATGATCAAATTTTTAAGTTGAATGTCAGATTGCAGCTCCGTGTATTCCATTTGAAAACTGGCAGGTGACTTATTTCTGTCGACTGAAAGCGGAACTGCAAATGCACCAGGATTTAAGTATTTTCTTATTCTCATTTGAAATCAAAAAGCAAGGCTGCATCTTTTTCACTGTTCACATGATTGGGTTTGGCCAATGTCCTGAAACACGTAAAATTGTTTGCTTTCATTTGAACTTGCCGTAATTTCCATTTCATTTGGAATATTGTCATGGTTTGAAATGTTTTATCAATAAGACCGTGAAGGTGGATGTTTAACTTATTTAAATAAGTGGCTAAATCCACTAAAAATGCTAACTCTGTAATCCAGATTTTGTCATCAAGTTCTGGTACTAATTTGGTTTTTGATACCATAAACGACTTGATAACAAGTCACAATTCATAAAATCTTCCCAACATTTGGCTTTGACTTAGCCCTCTTACTTCTGAAAAGTAAACGATACTGCCATAGCATCAATACTTTGAAGGAATTCCTGGAATTGATGATTCAATCCATTGGCCCTTATGAAATCCACAGTCTGATGATGATTTGCATGACAGAATCCATTTTTAAAGCCTTTTGCTCATAAATTTTCACATTTGATGTAATGATACTTCATCAAATGTGGGTGTTGGGGAGCAACTGCACTGTGTTCTACTAATTTCACAAGTCCTTTCTTTTTACCCACCGTCGCCAGGGCACCATCAATAACTAATACCAGACATGCTGATTATGAACAAAGAAAATCACTTTAGCATATTTCTTACTGCTTCTTATAAATCTCTTTTGTTGTATCTTTTAATGGTGCCAAAGAAACCATTTCTTCAGCGATGTTATATTCATCATCCATGCCTCTGATAAAAATGGCAAGTTGGCCTGTATTTGTGGCATCAATGCTGTCATCCATTGCCAAAACATAAAATTTTAAATTGGCAGCTTTATATTCCGAACTTCTTTTAATAGATTTTCCAGTTTCTTCAATTTGCCCAACTATAGTCTAGTAAGACTAACTGATTTTACAAATACTCTTCTTTTTTGAAGGCAAATTCTATCTGCCCTGCTTTCTGTACATTGTTTAAGAAACTCATCTTCAGAAAAATGGTTTTGATTTTTTTGCTATTAAGTATACTGCCACGTAACTAGCTGTTACAATGGAATCCATCTAAGTTGTAACTTCTAAAAATGTGTTTGTTGAGAAGACCAGACATTATTTTAGTTCTGCTATTTTGTGTTTACGACACAACCCTTCATACCCATTGAATTTGGCAGCATGTTTTTGCATGTAGTGCCTTTTGAAATTATAGTCTTGGAAAACTTGCACAAATACCCTACAAATTACATAGCATGCCTTACTATTTACCTCTATAAAAAGTAGTCATCTGTCTACTTTTCATGAATGATCTTCCTTTATCTGTAATTTTTCCGTTTTAGGGTTCTATTTTGAGACATCACAGAAGCCATCCTGGGATTAAAAAATAATAACAGATAAGGGATTATGTTTACTTTTATTATGAAAATTAATTATTATTTCTAATAATGTATTAGAAAGCAAGGGTTAGACCCTTCTACATCTTGGCTGACCAAGGCAGAGGCCAATTATAAAGCATTCTGGGCAATGAGGGAGGCACTGCTGAAGTGTGGGCATGCCCTTAATACTCAAGTAAGAATGCTTACCTGACTTCTAAATAACACTAAACACCTAATGTTGCAAGGGTGGGTTAAAATATTATTGATAACGGCTTTCTCCCCAAGTCAACACAGCACATGTTAACATCTGATGGTGTCAATTCAACTGTGCTTGGATGATGACACACTGGAAGCCATATGCCACCCTAAAACCAAAGCCACTTGTGTACAAATCACGACCACAGACATGTTTACTTTACTGACAATGCAACATGACAGCGTTGATGTCTACAAAGTTCACACTCAAGGACCATGCAATTGAGTTCTGTCCCCCACCCCACCCCCAAATCTCATAATGTTGAAGTTAGTTTACAATTTTATGTTGGGCTACATTTATAGCCTTCTTGGGCTGCCTGTGGCTCATGGGCTGTGGGTTGGAATCCCCGGAGCTACATCATTTATGTTGTTTTTTAAATTCTTATCACCAACCTATAAATTACAACTTATTATCCCCAATCTATACAGAGGGAAAAAATGGAAATTACTTTATTAAAGTCGCATATTAACTAAATGGTGGCATTGGAATTTTATGACCCTAAATAATTAGATAACTAAATCAAGGGTCATTTTTTAAAAATTTATTTTCTTTCTTTTTAAAATTTCAAAATATTAATGGGGTATGAATGTTTTTGTTACATGGATAGTTTTTATATAATGCTTGAAGCAGGGCCATTGGTGTACCCATCACCAAAATGGTGTTCAATAGTCATTGAACATATTAGGTAAGTTTTTAACCACTGTCTTCCTTCCACATTCTTAATTTCCAATGATGTTTATTTCTTTCCAGGCCATTTGTGCTCACAGACTAGTTTGAAACTATTAGAGAGTACATGTGACAGTTCATTCCCTAAATACTTCAGTTAGGATAACTGTCTCCAGTTCTATCCAAATTGCTACAAAAGACATCAATTCATGTTTTTTTTATGGCTGAGTAGTACTCCATGGCGTATATATGCAGAGCGTGCCAAAAAGATGTATACACGCTTTAAGCAAGGACAAAATTATATTAAAATTCTAATAATATATTGATACAAAAGATGATACAAGTCACATTTGAGCACCTCTTATAATTGCACAAGTTAAACATGACTTGAGTATCACAATTTTAGTACACATTTTTCCTTTCTTAAAATGTGTATTCATTTTTTGGCACCTTCTGTATACATATCCACTCATCCACTCATGAGTTGATGGGCATTTGTATTGATTCCACATTTTTGCAATTATGAATTGTACTGCAATAAACATTAGAGTGCAGATGCTTTTTGGATAGCATGACTTCTTTTCCTGTGGGTAAATACCCAGTAGTGGGATTGCTGGGTCAAAGGATAAATATATATGCAAATGCATGTTGGCCATTTATCTTCTTTTGAAAAACATCTATTCATGTCTTTTGTCTGCTTTTTAAAAGGGTTGTTTGCACTTTTCTTGCTGATTTGCTTGAGTTCTTTGTAGATTCTGAATATTATCCCTTTATTGACATACATTGTTTCAACCACCCTGTTACTATCAGAAGTAAGTTCGATAATTAAGTGGCATTTTAGCACATGATTTCTGAAGTCACACAGACCTGCATTTGAACTGCAGACCTTATTGGCAGTATGAGTTCAGGAGAGTGACCTATTTCACTCACCCTGTTTATTTACTTTTAAACAGGGCTACTCACAATAGATAGTTCATAAAGCTATTGTGAACATGAAGTGAGGACATGCATATCAGGCTCTTAACATAGGATCTGGCATGTAAATAGCACAGAGCATACGACAGCTAATAGTCTTATTTTGATTATCATTATTATTTCTACAACTTATAGCTTCAGTATTTGCCCCCCTAAACCTCATCTTGAAATTTTATCTCCAGTGTTAGAGGTAGAGCCTAAGGGGTGGTATTTGGGTCATGGGATGGATCCCTCGTGAATGGCTTGGTGCCATCCTTGTGGTAATAAATAAATTCTCATTCTTTATTAGTTCGCAAGAATGCTAATTATTTAGAAGAGTCTTAATCTCCCTCCCCTCTCTCCTGCTTCCTCTCTCATCATGTGTTCTCTGCGTAATACCAGCTCTCCTTTGCCTTTCACTATGAGTGGAGGTGGCCTGAAGCTTTCACTAGAAGCATATGCTAGCACCATGCCAATTGTACAGCCTGCAGAACTGTGAGCATGTAAAAATGTACAATACTTTTCTTCCCATAGCTGATAAGCTCATGCATCTCTAATAACTGCCAGTCTGTGCATAACAACATGGTATATATAAAGTACTTAACAATTCTTAATTAAAATCTTGTCATAAACCTTAATTAACATGTAGCGTTATACATAATGAATATAGCATAACTAAAATAAATGCTTCCAATAAAATCTATTGTGCTCTAATAATCCGATGGTATTTTTAAGCTGCTTTTATGAAATTTGGCTTTATTTTTATGTTCATATATTACATATAGAACATATAATAACCTAATATGTGTTATAATACTTGTATTCTCAACCTCCTTTAAACTACACATAAAGTTAATAAGGTTATTCGGGGATTTAGACTTGGCAACTCTGGGGTTCCTAGAATGGTGACTTCACCTCACTGGGGTTGAGTTGCACAGGTAACTCAACATATTTAAGAGATGACACAGCACATGTAACTGAAGGCAAAGCTAAGCATTGGCTACTTTTTGATCCGTGCTTATATACATGTGTTTTTCGTGGGTGAATGTTATTTGTATTCCTTTAATATCACATTTATACCTGAGACATATCTGAAGGCATGATTTCTAACGGCAATCACTATTTATTTCCACCAATGTGTGTGTGGGGGGGTGTATCTATGCACATGTATAAAGTCCTATAGCTCTGCTGGCTTCTGCTAATGAGGACCCTGAACACAGAAGATATGTTATTTCTAGAAATCAAACTGCAACATGATCTATTTGGAATTCATGCTTTGTTTTGATACTTCTCCTCTGATGTCTAAGGCAGCACCTTGTGTAAGGTGCTTCCTCCTCCCATTGGTTGTGTGACACTCTCATCAGACTGAACTCTCTGATAGGTGCTTGAGAAAATAGTTCTCAGAAGTAAATAAATGAAGAGCAAATAATCCCATCTATCACAGGGCAAGAAACATGATCAGAACCTTCCCTCAATGGTCAAGAAACGTATGACAAAATGTGCATCATCCCTAATCATCAGAGAAATAGAAATCAAAACCACCCTGAGGTATCACCTAGCACCAGTGAGAATAGCCCACATCGCAAGTCCCAAAGCTGGAAATTCTGACACAGATATGGAGAGAAGACAACACTTTCACACTGATGCTGGGATTGCAAACCAATACAGCCTTTTTGGAAGGAAATATGGAAAATCATCAAAGAACTCAAAATAGACCTTCCATTTGATCCTGCAATCTCATTACTAGGCATCTACCCAGAAGAAAAAAATAATAATTTTATTATAAGGACATTTGCACTAGATTAATTATTGCAACTCAATTTATAATCACCAAGAAGTAGAAATAGCCCAAATGCCCACCAACCCATGATTGGATTAATAAACTGTGATGTAAGACTACCATGGAATACTATTCAGCCATAAAAATGTTGAGACTTTACATCTTTGTATTAACCTGGGTAGAGCTGAAACATGTTCTTCTTAGTAAAGTATCACAAGAATGTAAAAGCAGGTACCCAATGTACTCTATACCAACATGAAGCCAGTAGATGATCTAATACACACTACATGAAGAAAAACTCAATTCAATTCAAGTAGGGGGAGAATAGGGGAGGAAGGAGGGAATTGGTGTGCTCCCACCTAATGGGCACAAGGGACGGGTGTATGGCACACCCGTTGGCTGCGGACACAACTACAACAGGAACCTTACCTAACAAATGCAAACATTATAACCTAATCATTTTTACCCTCTCATTAATCTAAAATTTTTTTTAAAAAAAGAGAAGGAATGTGTGTGTAAGAGAGAGCTGGGGGTGGGAGATAAAGAGGAAAAGAGAGAGAAGTTATGTCTCTAATAGGCAGAATCTTTCAGAATTAAATGGAAAGCTTCCTTTACGTAAAAAACACAATTAAGTAAAATACAGGCAATTAGGTTTGTTTAGGTCAAGATCCTCAGCTGAGTTGAAGAAGTCTTTCTGTTTTCTTATGGTGTAAAATTTACTAACATTTCGTAATCAACCCTTCGTTTCAGTCCCAGAGTCTGAACATGCACATGTTTTCATGTTATCTGCCCAGTAGGAAGGTGATTACCATAAAACTGAAGAAGCAGCAGCAAATGGAGTGATTACAAAATGCATCACGTTCTTTATAAGATGAATAATAATAGAGACATTTAAAGTCACCCAAAAGGAAGGGATAGTGTTAGCAATACTCTGGGTGGACAGAATTAGATTATTTGCCGAAGAGTGAAAATAGCAATTGAGTCTGTTAATGCAATGTATTCACTTCCCCTTCACAAACAACACGTAAGTGCTTTTATTAAATATCTGCTAAATAGCTATTAAATATTAAATACTTTGCTAGCTTTTTATCTGGTTATATATAATCCTAGCCATTTTCTCCTCTGAAAACTATGAATCATTTAGTAAAAGACTCTTTAAAAAGAAGATATAACCAGCCCTAGATTAGGCACATGATTGCTCCGTGCTTCAATTTCTATGAAATAACATCAAGGCCCCCAAATAGGACAGGCCCCTTTAATGCACAAAATAAGCGGAAAAGAAAATCTTTCCTTAATAAAAGCCGTGGTTCAGCTAACACTTGCTGAAGCCAAATAAACAGTTGCGAATTGACACTCAGACAGAAATGCGTATAAATTATTCAGAATGAAATGTTCAAGTAATATTAACCTAAAGGTATAGTCATCAATTTTGCCCTGACGGATGGCATTGGGTAGTTAGTATTCAAGTGTTACTACATAAATAAAATTGATTTATGCTAACTGAGAAGACTGAGAAAAATTTTTATCGCGATGCCCAAATTCTGTTCCTTCTGGCTTGATCAATCACCTCTCTACTGAACTGTGTATCGTTTTCTTGCAAAATTCTTAGCCGAGAAATTGGGCTAAGGCAAAATGAATAATACATTTGCTGCAGTGTGAGACTAATGACCCTTAAGTGCTTTTAAAAAATGAGCAGCAATGTCTGCTTCCCTTATGAACAGATATTCTCTCCCCCCGTCTCTCTCCTTCTCCCCCTGCCCCCGCTCTCGCTCTCATTCTCTTGCTCCCTTGCTCTCTCTCTTAGAAAGAAAATAATTAAGTCTTGAGTTAGCTGACTGTTTGGGGGTGGAAGTGATGAGAGGGCGAGGAATCAATAATGCCCATCGAAGCGTGCATGGAGTACATCTACTGGGCTTCCTTTCTTCCCACCCCCCCATCTTGCTTCCCCCACCCCTACCCCACACCTTTCACTCCCATTTCGGGTTGCAGAGTTCTCCTTTGTGTTAATCATTTTCATATTTCCTTTTACTGTTTTCATAATGCTATTGTGTCATCATAAAGACATTGATCAAATGGTGACAGGCAAGACAGAAAGCTATTTACTTTGCAAAAGTAGGAGGGATCTCTGACAGGGCTGCGTGGCTGAAATCTGCCTTGGTTGGCATTTGTGATGCACGAACAATTTTTATCTCTCCTTGAGTGGGTCCCTAAAGAGACACAATAGTGGCTCAAGTTTCTGCACTGAAATGTCTTTTTAAAATCTGCATAAAGCAGCAAAGATAAGACAAATGCCTACATTAAACACGCTTAAAAAGGAGCTTGCATAAGGATAATTAAAGAGAAAGGCAAAACCTCTGGTTGAATGATGTAGGATTATTTTGAATTAACTTGCTTTAAAACCATTGAAACAGCACTTGAGGTGGAAATAAATTTTTGGATTTAGAAAGGGAGGTACAGCTACCATTTTCCGTGTGTATGTGTGTTATGTTAGCAGAGAATGTAATTGGTAGACAGCTGCTGGAAATGGAATTGTTCTCTAAAAAAGTAGTCATTTACAAACTAGCGTGGGGTCAGGTAACCTCATTATTCCCTTTGCAGTTCCCATTAGGTCAAAATGGCAATCCCCCTACCATCACTTTCATCTTAAGAAGCATGGGCTAGTTTTGCCCTTTTAACTTCAGCTTTTTATTCTAAGGAAGGATTAGACTCTACATCACCACTGTTTCTTTTTCATTTCGTTGCCATTCTATCTTTAAGGGAAATCAGTCTCACATTGTGTTATTCTTATATCCCTAAGTCATGTTTCTTAAAAAAAAAAAAAAAGGCGAATGCCTTTCAATAAAGTGGCCCCAGTTTGATGGAACTACCAAAGTGAAAAGAAAAGGAAAAAAAAAAAAAAACTTTGTTATTTAAAAAGGGCACATAGCACTATAGCAGTCAAATCCCTAAAGTCTGATGGCGAAGTCATTGATGCATTATTTTTTAGGCTCTTCTTCTTTCAAATAAAAGTGTAAAGGAAATGATTTAAAGCCTAAAGGATATCACTGAACAGAAGCTAAAAGACAGGTCTTCTATTCCCTATTGCTTAAGATAAGAAAACAGACACTCTAATGGATGTTTAGGTATCAAGGCTCAGAGTTAGAGTTTTCCAAGTGGGAAACACTCATTTACAAGCACATACATATACATACACATATACGTACACAAACACGTACACGTACCTGTACACACGCAAAACCAGACACACACATACACACAGCCTTTCAGAGGCACCTGCTCCCAAATCTTCCCTGGTTTCATTGCCCACTTCTTTGCCTGTGCATGACTGAGAGAAACATTATAATTGAAGGCATAATAAGACCCTCTAGCTAATAGTAACATAGCAACTGCCGCCAACCGTTCTGCAGAGCTACATAAATGTTTCTCAAACACCTGTTTCCTTCTGCCACTTTTCCATTTCATCTGCCATTATGGTCTAATGATTTTATTATAAAGATGAGTCTTTCTATAGAGGTTAAGTGAATCCAATTTACATATAATGATATCATGGGAGAAAGGAATAGTGGAGGGAAGTGCTCGGAGGGAAGTGGCTACCTCCAATAATTGATTTACTAAAACTCCCTTCTAAATGCCAAACAGTAAAAAGCTACTTTGCTGAAGTTATTAGCAACAAAAAGTCTTACATATTTGCTTATATGAGTAAGTAAAGGATAAGTATTATTCTATTTAGATAATAGTTTTCCATCATATTAACAATATATTATAAAATGTTGGCTATAGTTTGATTTCTATGCACAGATTTTTGGGGTGAAGATAGATTTTAACCAGATATCACTCTTCATTTGCTTTGAACTGCTGACTATGGGAAAGCTGAGCTTTATAAGGAGGTAGAGAAAACCTAAGGTTTCACAACTTTTCCTAAAATCTGACATTTCTTAGCATTTTTGTGTGTATGGTGGGGGTTGTTCATTTGTTTTGTGTTTGTTTTTTTGTGATTGTAGTTACCCAGTATCTACCCAAGAAAGAGGAAGGTTGGCGTGTCTTCTATGAGTGTGAGAGGGATGGGTTGTTTATTATGAGGTTTTGATGTTCAATTAAAAGAACCTTTGGATACATACAAGTGAAAAAATAACAAGAGAGGGCTAAATAAATTTTGTTATTATCATTAGTTTATCAAAGGAGTGTCCTAAATGAGGATACTGTGTAGTAGGGACTAGAACAGTGCTCTGTGTTTTAGGGAGTAAGATTTTAGTCCCTAACATGTAAGAAGAGGGTGTACTGGCCTCTCTCACGTGTGATTTTGTGGGGAGGTGGGGTATAGGCAAAACTCCTACATGCCTCTGGCCAAAAAAGCCGTTAGAGAGAGAGCAGTGAAAACACTTTGTGCAGGCATACTTGTGAGAAACTGGGCAGAATCCCATGTGGCCAGGTTGGTTGTGAGCCTAACATGACCAAGGCTTTGGCTAGAATAGACTGTATTAAGGAATTAAGGTGGACTTTATAAGGCCAATGAAAAACCCCTTTTGGAAACTGGCCACATACCCATCAGTAACCTTTCCTGATCTGTGGTAAGTGATGAAGGTCGCTTACTGACAGGTCTAGGAATGGAAATGTACTTGGGGACCTCAAGAGAAGAGGAATTTACCCAATGCATAAAGGTATCTAATGATACAGATGAAACTTGGGCTTGTGAAAGGCTTTTGAGAAATCCAGCCTGAGAATTCCTTATAAAAGCCTCCAGCAAAAACCCCTGACTTAAAGCCTACATGGAAGCAGAGGTTTGCACACAAATTCCTGTATGCCCAAGAAGTTTCTTTATGCCCTGCTTAAAGATTCAAAGTAACAGCCTCCAAACG